>JAVTVY010003110.1:0-35989 GCA_036873755.1 Hanleya hanleyi | reverse complement strand
TTTGCTTATCACCCGACCCTGTCTGATGTTTTCTCCAGAATTATGCCCCTTGAACATCGAAAAAGTACTTACATTGAGTGTTGAAAAAAGAACTTCCATCTGATATTTATGCCCCCCCCCACCTAGAGTGGGGGCATGCAGAAGCACGCCTGTCCATCCGCCTGTCCGAATATCTTGTCCGCGCAATATCTCGGTTAATATTTGATGGACAGGATTGAAACTTGCATGGAATGTGGCCAGTGCCTCGTAGTTGTGCAGTGTAGAGTTTTTTCCCGAGTTCTGGTCTAATTGGCCCTTTTTCTGAAATCTCTGTGAATGGGACTTGTCCGGGCTGGATCTTGGTTAATATTGTATGGACAAGTATGAAATTTGCATGATAACTGGTCAATGCCCCACAGTTGTGCAGCATAAAGTTTCTCCCCGTTTCGCTTATATATTCAAGAGTTATGCCCCTTTGTTCTTCAAATTTCCGTGAATTGAGACTTGTCCAGGCTGGATATCAGTTAATATTGTAAGGACAATTATGAAATTTGCCGGATATGTGGTCAGTGCCCTGTAGTTGTGCAGCGTGAAGTTTCTCCGCATTTCGCATATATTTTCAAGAGTTATGGCCCTTTCTTCTTCAAATCTTTGTGAATTGGGACTTGTCCGGGCTGGATCTCGGTTAATACTGTATGGACAAGCATGAAATTTGCAGGATATGTGGTCAATGCCCCATAGTTGTGCAGCGTGAAGTTTCTCTGCTTTCGGTTATATTTTCAAGAGTTATGGCCCTTTGTTTATCAAACCTAATTGAATGGGATATATTTATTTGTCCAGGCTGGATCTCGGTCCATAACCGATTTGGATCGGGAAAATGGCTATATATGTTATTCTACATTCCAAAGCAAACCACATGTCCTGAAGTATGAAATTGTCCCAAAAAGAGTGAATTGGGTGCAAATTCAAAGTTCTCTGATCGCTTCATAATTTCACCACAATACACTCCCAAGAAATGTAGGTCTCAAAACCAGATCACATTTTCGGATTTGGCGACCATCTTGCATCAAAACATTGTATTATCACTTGTTGGTCGATACTTGGAATATGTTTTATGTGAGGCATGGCAAAAAAGTGACTGAAACAGAATTTTTATAATTATCAAAATTAGGCCTCCACCAACCAATATAGAACAGAACAATGGTGGGGCAGTGTCGGATTAAAGCGGAAAGGGGGAGAGGCATACAATTGAGCAATCTCTGATTGCTTCCTTCCTGTGTCTTTCTTATGAGGTCAGCGTGATGTATGATTCTTGAATCACCAAAAACTGGTGTATGATTTCTAAGGATGGAGCCTGATTTTCCTGAAACCATCTATCATAATGTGCTGTATGATTTTCTGAACATTTATTTTGTAATACATCATGACAACAATGTTTACAGAAACAAATGTACTTAATACACTAAATCTTGTTCGTTATAACATCAAATTCATTATGACGACAAATTTAACTGGGACAAATGTGGGTCATTTTAAAGCGAGCTGAATGATCATACGATACTATTACATCATGATTGATCAGCTGATCTGATGATCAGATCATCTTCTTCCCTTTAAGTCCCATAACCATATTTATCTCCTGGGTTATTCCTCCCTTTCTCCTTTTCAGGAATTAGCCATGTTGTTGTCTAATGTGTATGTTTAAGGGTGAATCTTGGGTTCAATTGAGCTCTTGTTCATTTCTAGTTTGCAGAATGGTGCTTCGACTATGATAATCATAGAACCAGTGTGGCAGACAGTCCGGTTTCATTATTCGAAGGTATATGTGAAATTCCTCTTAATGTTTTCTATTTAGAATTAATGGATTCTTATTAATGTTTTCTGTTTAGAACTAATGAGTTCAATTTCATCAAGAAATATTGCTATCTGTTCAAAGTGGCTTAATTTAAACTTCGATTTTTCAACTTTTTAAATTTTGATTTAAACATATAACCACATGCGAACTATTAATTACAGAAGTTTGTAAACAAAGATTAGCAACTATTGTGTTTTAAAGAAACAGCAATGCATCATGGGATATCTTGCAGGTTTGAAGCATTTGATTGGTCAATTCAAATTTTCAAATTGAAATCTGGGATTCTCATTGGCCTGTGGAAAACATTAGAAGAAAATCCAGCCAATCATAACGTTTTAATAAGCAGTTGAGTAATACATGTAATTATATCTCTGTTCTCATCCACAGGACTGGCTGGTACGATTTACTTCCTGGCAGATATGCTTCATCCTATCGAGGCTAAATTCCCGGCGTTTGTCCTCTGATGTAACTGATGATCTGGTCATATCTTACAACTTTCTTTGACAATTTCATTAGCAAAGTCTTCCTATTCCATCGGCAATGTGGTATTTGCTGTAGAGACTGTAGCTTTTGTTGTTGGTATCCCGTTCTACTGAGCTGACTCCTTAGTCAACTCTGTCATAAATTGATCAAATGTGTGTGGGATAGTTTCTCTGAGCTTTTCTATGGTGCACAAGTATGATTCTAGGACTGCCACAAGCTCATCGTATCAGACTATTCATAGTTCAAGGATTCATAGACAGCTTTCTAGAGTCAATAATGGGGCATATGGATCATTCTAGAAATTCAGTTACCCTAAGATAAACTGAAGTTCACCATATAATTCAATTTTTTCCCCTAGAAGACCAATTTTCACCCACAATTATTAAGAAAACCCAATAATTGCCTATGGGGTAATTTTGAATTGAAAATCCCATTTTCAGTTCAGCTTGGCATTGACAGATGTCTGCATAGATAGTTAGGAGACCATGTAGGCAGCATTTTCATGAGGTTAATATACAGATGTTAGGATAGTTACTGGATTATTTTCCTCTGAATTGGTTGAATTGCACATTTCAATCCTATAGCCTTTAACCGGACCAAAAGTGAATATGATGATGAAAGTAGAATGACACATCAGCTATACAGTCATATATCAGCTGATCATAGTAGACACTAGGAGATAACTGACATGATGAACCTACAACGCATGGTTTGTATCCCGCAGGATGCTTTAACTGCTGGTTCGAATCCTGCATGGGACTCGGTCAATTCTCAGCTCTAGAATCTGTGCAATACTACGATACATGTAATGTAGTCCCAAACTAACGAAAATGCCATTATACGGTCACTTTCTAAAAGACAAAAGAAGATGAAAAATGCTTTTTTTTTCATGCTTTTATACTGATTCCAAGGGATCAAATATTGACTGAAGCAACAAGATCAATTAATGAATATTTTAATTAAAATTTCTTATAACAAAGTACAACTCCAATTTTACAGCTTTATTTATCAACTTGTTACTCTTATCAGGAACGATGAGATTGCCATCTGTTAATGTATATGTTTGTGGTATGTGTATTTTACATGCTATGGAACTAAACATGTATTTTATTCCCCCCCCCCCCCTGTTTAATTCGCATACTCGTAATTCTGTGTAGATGCATGTGAATTTGTATGCCCTCCATGCAATATACTATAAATTATGTTTAGTTTAAGGGAGTTGTTGCATTTAACCTAGAAAAATCCCTCTTTTTTTTCTTATAATGAATTAGTGTAGTGTAACTGTACATGTATATATTTCAATAAATAACTCGATGGATGGGCCGAATTCTTTATTTATTATGAAACCGACTTAAATAATGTCTTCTTCACATCTTACCAATATTTGTAAAGTATTCTTAGAATTTCTTGCCAACATGGCAAACATATGATAAATATGCCTTAAATTATTTACTTCTGCATATAGTAAGTGTACTGGATAAAGTTTTTATCAGCCAGCGATTTATGACATCCTGTCCGGGAAAACTCTAAGGCAACCCCAGAATGGTATCCATGCTCTAAATCAGAACCCCTCAGCCCTTTAACAGTCCAGCCCAAGCAACATCTCGTGACCTGGTATACACATACCAAATTCGAAAAGAATCCGATGAAAGGTTCTCAAGTTATTGCACGGAAATGCATATAGGGTTTTACCACCAGGTGGGGTCACCTATTCACGAAAGTGGTCGAAGTGCAATCCCAGGCGACATCTCATGGCATGGTATGTGCATACCAAATTTGAGGAGAATCCACTGAACGATGCTTAATGAATTTCAGACGGGCAAACAGATGGATGCACAGACACACAGAGGGATGGATGGACGGACAATCGGAATCCAGTATACCCCCCTACTATGCACGGGTATACATTGGTAAATTGGTGATCTCATTGTCCTGGCCTGAAACTAAATGTTGGATGGGGCTTTTGTCCATAGTTTTTCCTTCACTAGGGTTTTGGTGCAAATCCCAAGAGAATGCTGTATTGTTCTCATATTGTTCATCATTTTCATAGAATAGCTATCATTTATTGCAACTGGGCTGGGTGGTCTTAGTTGGTTCGTCGTGATATAGCTGAAATATTGTTGAAAGCGACGTTAAATTCTATTCACTCACCCCTATCATTTATTGGGGGCGTGGACACATTAATATATCTTGAAGTTTCATACATTTATTCAGAAGATAGCAAGTAAACATTGGCTTTATTCGGTGTATCATTCAAAAATAAAGCCTCTGTATACTATAAACGTAGATCTACAAGGTTCACTGCTGATAGTGGCTCAAATGGATACCAGACTACTATTTATAAGTGTTCCCAAGACATGGAAATATCACAAATTACAACTGAAGCAAAATTAAAGCCAACTGAGTAATTGGTAAATGGTAAATCACAAGCAGAAACACTTGTGGAGATTCAAACTTGCACTACATGTACATTGTACAACTCGGTTCTCTACTTGGTTATCTCCCCTGTCCACCTGAAATTATTATGTTAATGATTTGACCACCACAAGATTTCTTCAGGAGGCCCATAATACAAAGTGTTGGAATTAAACCATGATACAGATGAACAGAAAAGTCCTAAGTCACTTGACGCCGACCTGATCATCGAAACATACAAAAGACACATCCACAGACTACATTCTATATTGAACAGAAGTTTCCTCCCTAATTGACTCCCTTTTCTATTCCAAAATTAAACTCTTAAATTCCTGAAATTAAATATGGTGGGAATAGGAATGTTTTTAGCCCACCATCACCAGATGGTGGGCTGTTCAAATCGCTTTTCGTCCATGGTCTGTCATCCGTAAACAATTCTTGTTATCGCGATTTCTCAGGAACTACTGCCTGGATTTTTCTCAAATTTGGTACAAAGATTCCCCTTGGGATCTACTTGTGCAAGATACCTTTTCTGGTCCGATTCGAAAATCCAATATGGCCACAAGGCAGCCATCTTGGATTTCCCCATGAAACTTTATCGCGATTTCTCGGGAACTGCTACATGGATCTTTCTCAAATTTGGTACACAGGTTCCTTTTGGGATCTAGTTATGCAAGATACCTTTTCTGGTCCGATTCAAAAATCCAATATGGCCACCAGGCGGCCATCTTGGATTTCCCCATGAAACTTTATCGCGATTTCTCGGGAACTACTGCATGGATCTTTCTCAAATTTGGTACACAGGTTCCCCTTGGGGTCTAGTTGTACAAGACAACTTTTCTGGTCCGATTTGAAAATCCAATATGGCCACCAGGCAGCCATCTTGGATTTCCCCATGAAAGTTTATTGCGATTTCTCAGGAACTACGTACTGCATGGATTTTTCTCAAATTTTGTACAGTTTCCCCTTGGGGTCTAGTTGTGCAAGATACTTTTTCTGGTCCGATTCAAAAATTCAATATGCCCACCAGGCGGCCATCTTGGATTTCCCCATGGAACTTTGTTATCGTGATTTCTCAGTAATTACTGCATGGATCTTTCTCAAATTTGATACACAGGTTCCCCTTGGGGTCTAGTTGTGTAAGATACCTTTTTCGGCCGATTCGAAAATCCAATATGGCCACATCTTGAATTTACTCATGAAACGTTATCATGTAATCTCAGGACATTACTACATGGATCTTTCTCAAAGGTTCCTCTTGGGGTCCAGTTGTGCAAGATATCTTTTTTGGGTCGATTCGAAAATCCAATATGGCCACCAGGTGGCCATTTTTGATTTCCCCATAAAACTTCCTTATCATGAATTCTCAGGAACTACTGCATGGATCTTTGTCAAATTTGGTACACAGGTTCCCCTTGTGGTCTAGTTGTGCAAGATACCTTTTTTGGTCCGATTTCAAAATCCAATATGGCAACCAGGTGGCCATCTTCAATTCCCACTTGAAAAATTGTTATCATGAATTCCCAGGAACTACTTCATGAATCTTCCTGAAATTTGGTGGGGCATATTCTATATATTGAGTACAGAGAATATCCATACCTTCACCTTCTATATCAAGGAGTTCAAATGATTCCGAATTAAAATGTATTTAGAAATTTTGAATGTTTACTTTAGTCCATGCCGTTAAACCGTTTCGTCTCCCGACGGGTCGGCTTCACGAAGGGACGTCACTCTTGTGAGGCAACGTCACAACTCAACAACCGTAGACTACTGCGTGTTTCGATCCAAGGGAGATAATCAGGATTCAGACACTGAAGAGATATCTCAAACTAGCCCAGTAAACAGAACAGAATTAGCATTCGTTCCTAATTATAAAATCTTAGGTATGTTTCATAGCTCGTGCCAAAATGTCAAAGAAATTTTTCTTCGCTTCCAGTACCCATTGATGACATGTGCAAAAAACCAGAAAAAATACTACAAAATGAAGACGAATGATCCTCCGGACATTCATTTTCAGACTAACTTTGCGCATTTCACTTGTGCTATAACAACCGACATGGATTACAGTTTCTAGAAATCTTGAAACTCCTGAAACTTATAAAGATAATATCTTGGTGTTTTCCAGTGTCCCTCTTTCGATCTTTTTCGCTCAGATTCGAAATTCTGCAAAAAAAAATACAAATCAATTGTTTGTTCTTAGTAACAATGGACAAAAAGATCCTCTTGTCATTAGCTTAAAACTATCGGACAATGGTGGAAGGATCTCTGGTTAGCAATACCCTGGTATGTAATTAAAATTTCAGTGAAAACCATACGGGATCAGTGCTGTTTATGATGTGGACGCATTTTGAGTAACATTGTTAAATGCGGACACCATCTAAATAACAATGTCTTGAGACATACATCAGGATTATTGATCAGTGTTTTGAGATTAGCGATCAACAGTACGAGATGATGCATGCAAGAAGTTATTGTGCACGAGTATTCATACTGATAATTCACCCAAACCACCTGAAGCAAGACTCTTGTTTTGGTATCTACTCCTATCAGTGGAATTTTACCACAAAGCTAGTGAGAATCCATACAACAGTAGCGAGTTTGTCTCTGAAATATATGTAAACCTGCTCAACAACAGACACCCTTGAAAGATGGGAGATTAATCGAAAAAGTCAACTGAAATTGCCATGACTCCTCTATTAGTCACAGGGGTCTTTGAACTCGGAATTTTGATACATGACCGATATTCTACCCCTGAAGGTATCGAGTCACATAAAATATTTCTAAAAATATTTTCTGATTTTTAGAGCTACATGTGACCTTGACCTCAAGTTTGACACGCGACACTTTGCATTCCCCTGTATGTATCTACTCACCAAAAATTGACACTGTAGATAGAAAACTGTCAAAGATATAGACTGGACATGAATGGATGGACAGATTATCAGACAACATCGGCACAGGAAGGGAGATCCTCCCATAGTGACTTGGGTGACAGGGGGTGTCTTCGTCGATGTTGTGATTAAATAATTTTTTTCAAGAATATAATATAAATAATTATATGGGAAATAATCATATTCTTGAAAAAAAAAATTATATATATAATCTCAAAAACATCAACGAAGACACCCCCTGCCACTGAGACCCTCGCCCCTCAGGGGATTTATACTCTGCTGACTAAACGTTGATTGCTGCTGTAATTTAGTTTCCATGCAGCAAAACCTGGAAATCATGTAAATACAGTGTAACCTCACTATAACGCTGTTATTGGGGGACCAAATTTTGTACCACCTTAATGGTTTTTATCCTTATAAAAATGATATGCATTTGTTAATTTGGGGGACACGACAGCACCCACCTTATATCAGAATCAGCGCTATATCGAGGCACCTTAGTGCGAGGCTAGACTATGTGTATCACTATTTCAATGCTGTACTCGGCTCGATAATTTGTCTGTCAAATTAATATTGTCTCTCAAGTTGCCTTTATATGTATAGAAATATATAAGTGGTCTAATAAGTAGTGATATCTGAAAGAAACCTCTGAAAATGCAGATCATAGGAAATTATTCAGGGGGATAATGTGACAGGATTTGCTGTGTATTGCTATGATGGTATTTGGGGACATTTCGCCCCAACAGGTTAAATCATCCTCCAACACCACTATACAATGGATGGACAAAAATAGCCATCACATAATATATCCGCCATCTGCCCCATGCTGTAGGCATAGGAAAGACAGCAAAAGATTGAACCACTATAAATCGGTACTTGCCCAAGGGGTAAAAATGTACTTTTATACTTTCTATAATAATAAGGATAAAGGGGAAACTTGAGATACCAACTTTGGTGCACTTTTCAATGACGTCGTTAGTAGCCTGATATTAATGCCCCATCATCAACGTACCGAATATAAACCAGAAAATATAAAACCCATGCAAAGTTCTTGCTATGAGTGAATGAAAAGAAGATTCAAGATTTGAAACTTTGTTGGTGGTCTTAATTTGAGTGTATCTAATGATCATGTTTAATGCACAATTGTCCCTCATTATAATATGTACGGTACTGATGTTTGGGCACAAAACATTGACTGCACTATGTCCTGACAGCAGCATACATATTACAGATATATTGCAGGGCATGAACACAGGCTGTGTGAAAGTAAATCCCGCTTTAGGGATCAAAGTACCACACTAACTGTACAGTACCACATTGAACTTGAAAATGAGTGGGGCCACAGCCGCCACACTGGTATTCCTGTTTAACATGGCATCTCAGTTTTCCATTTTTTGAAAACAACAGGAGCGCTGAAAATAACTTGGACTCCCCTAAAATGATACCAGGATTTTAGTATGTAGATAACGTTTTAAGCAGGGCTCGAAATTAAGATTTTCCAGTGGTTGTCCCATGGGCAACCACTATGGATAGTCTGGTTGTCCCAAAAAATAACTACTTGCCCCAAATTTTTCAAAATAATTTCAAGTTTTAATCAATATTTGCTGGTCTTTATTTACCTTATTCATTACACCATCACTGATCATTTACAGTATACAATCGGTAAAGGTAAGTTTCAACTTTGTCTGTTCTCAATTGTTGGATAATTTTCGTATAATAGCCAAGGCCGTCCATCGCGCCACGCTGGCAGGAAATTCCGGACCCGACCACTAGTGCCACGTGCACCTTCAGCTGCTGTTGTCGCAGGATGTACGTCGTCGGGTGTGTCCGTGAAATTTTGGCGCT
Organism: Hanleya hanleyi; assembly: GCA_036873755.1. Taxonomy (NCBI): domain Eukaryota; kingdom Metazoa; phylum Mollusca; class Polyplacophora; order Lepidopleurida; family Hanleyidae; genus Hanleya; species Hanleya hanleyi. Next base: position 26,521 of record JAVTVY010003110.1, on the reverse strand, counting down.
TTTCGGCTACTTCAGTCGGCGCCTCAACCTGATCATGATCTTCTCCATGTCCGCGTTTATTTGCCGTGAAGCCGAATGTAAAAAGAGACATATTTTCTGCTTTCTATATTTGACAGGAAATGACACTCTCCAAGCAGTGGCATTAGATATCAAGGGAACTAAGTCTGCCATGGAAATGGCCACGAGTTATCTCCCCTAAAATCAAACTCGCGATAAAATGCAGGAGACAGAAAGTGCCTGCCAGAACAACAACACGGTGCCGAAAAACAGAATCATTTTAATTTTCAGCTCAAATTATCCAAGGAAAATTTATCATTTGTGTCTGAATGTCTGACTGAAGCTGGTTTCTGTGATTTTTGTAATTTTAAAGTACTTGTCCCGGGACAACCATGCAGACAGAAGTTAGTTGTCCCAGCTAATTTTCACTTGTCCGGGACAAGCGGACAAGCGTTAATTTCGAGCCCTGTTAAGGAAGGCTATTTCCACTCGCCTTCATAAATTTTAGGAGTGTAATTAGAAGTGTGGTGTGATTACACTACTCGACAACAAATGACTACCTGAACCCAGCATATATCTGCACGTGTCGCAAACGGCTCTACTTCTCACTGGCACTTACGCACGCAACATTCAAATCACAGACTAAACATCTTCAACCGATAGTGTGTAATCCAGAATCAGTTGTAACGGTTACGCCCCTGCCAAAACTCCGAAAGGGAAAACCGCCTCAATCTGTTTGGCTCTCAACGATTTTTTTCAATTGCCCAAAAAGGCCAAGCAATGTGATGGCAGATAACTCGTTTGGCATTTTCATGAGGGCTTCAAAAATGGTTCTCGAGTTTACACTGATGTATAACTAAGGGTGAACAGAAGCGGAATGTTGCACACTTGCAGTAGTGAGTGACTATACAAATCAGTTTGTGCACTCACAGCAGACATACGACCAGAACATGGCGTTATTAAAGCAACCTGCTCACTGAGCTGGCATAGTCTATCCCAGCAAACAACGTTCAACCTCAATTCATTTTTCTCTCTCTCTCCCAGCAAATAATTGCTCTCTAATGGACAGCCCGATTTTAGCTCTCGCCAGCTTTACTCAAGATGACCAACAATCCAAGTCTGGTGATTCTCCTATTGGTTCGAAATTTTTATTTGTAGGTTCCATGTTGAATGCAATTCTCTAACAAAGATGGAAGGCTACTGGGTGGACAGCTTTATGGCAGTGATGGGGTCATAGATAAACAAATGCACATTCCCTATCAAGGTCAACAGCAATGAATATCAGCTTGTGCGTTAAAGAAATGAGACACCGTGTGAAATGTTCCACTCCCAGATAATGAATGGGACAGACACCACCATGTAAACAGGAGTTCATGGTAAATGTAATGTTCTAGTAATGTAATGTTCTAGTAATGTAATGCCAGTAATGTTCAACGATTATCACAATAGTTTTAGGATAACGAGGTCCATTACAAGTAGTACGAAAAACAACCAAGGAACAAGTTCTAGCTCTGTTGAGCATGCGCAGTCGCTCATTGCCGCTACTTCCGTAACATAAGAACGAGAGATTATTATAGATCAGGCAAGTTCATGCTGGCAGACCTAACTGAAAAGTGCAAGCACCTGTGCATGACAAGTCCTCCTTAGGGCTTGCATTTCTGAAATTATCTGGCATAATATTAATAAATCTACTTGAACATACTGACAGCACAATTAAATACAACTGGCAATTTAAATAATAAAAGATCTCCATATATTAGTATAGACAGCTCATATGACAGTGCCGAGTCCTGTACTCGATCAATGATCAGATTATTAGGTTTACTTTAAATATGTTTAATACTTTTTTAGTGGATTTTTTACCTTTTTGTATAGTATTTCACTGAGTACTGCTGAAAAACATAGAAATAAAAAAAATTGCCTACCCAAACTTTTTTTTTTGACTGCAAAATATATGGGTAGGTACATGTAGGGTTACTGGAAACAGAAATATTATTGTGGATGGCCCAATTCACGGACAAGACTTAGGATGATAACAAGAAATATTGTAGTGGTGAAGCCTAAAGACCAATCATTCAACTAATATTTCCTTTGAATTCGTCCAACAATTTCCAGCCATCTTCCCAGGGAACTACTTTCGCTTTAATTCCCAAATTCTTCACTTCTTTAGAATCTGCAGCATTAGCTATCTGCAGTTTCTTCCATAAAGCAAAATTCACTCTTGGGCACGCATAATCAGATTCTCGCAGACTCAAACAGGGACAAAGGTCATTGGAACCATCTCCAATGAAATATATGTGGTCGAATGTCATCCCTTCTTTCTCTCGTTTCTGGATGTAATCTTTCAGAATGGTACCTTTACACAAGTTAACAGTGCTCAAATCACACCAGTCCTGTGTATGGTAAAACTTGATCATCAAACAGCCTGCTCCGTCAAAACTGGCTGGGTTCGTGAAGACTTCAGTCACAGTGTCCTGTAAACTATTATGTTCCAGAATACACTGGATAAAGACAGAATTCGAGTCTGAAATTATGATAGTTTCACACTCGTTCTCTGCTAAATGTCGCAATAATTCTGGCATTCCATTCGTGAAGGGTATTTCCCTCATACAGTCCAGTATAGTTGCCTTTTCGATACCGTTCTCATGAAAATACTTAAATATGGCCCCCATGTAATTTGTCCATCCTTTGCTGCTGTATTTCTGTTTAATCTGCGGTGGGATGACACCATTAGGGGCGAGTTTGGACAGGTAAATGTCACTATTATCATCAATCAATGTGTGATCAAAGTCAAATGCCACCAATGTTTTAGATCCCATCTGAAAATATAAAATGGAACTGGTTATTGGCAGGCAAAATGTTCAACAATTTCTCTACGGACAAAATATTATATCCTAAAATATTGTCTTAGAGATTACCTAAAAAATTGCTCAAACAAAAATGTATAGCCTAGGCTTATATATAGTTTGTTTGAACTCTCTCCCTTGAATGAGGTACATGTATAGTCAATGTCTAGTCACCAATCAATGTCTAAATGCAGAAGTCAAATTGTAATCTCCACATTCCCAGTGTGTTGTCTGTCACTAGTGCTACATGTATATGTAAAATAGTTCTGTCTCATTGGGCTAAATTAGATCATGCTATTAAAAAAATTATGCTATTAAAAACTAAAATGCAGCACAGAAGCAATCAGAGGTTTCTTTAATATATGCCCCTGCCCCACCTCCACTTCTCCAGCTGCGGGGAAACATGACAGATCACATCAAAATTCTTCACCAAGTGGTTGGAGAGTTCCAGTTCAGACAAGAATTTTAGGACAATGCCACATATTCTTGTCATATTGATGATAAAGGGACATAACTCTGGAGAAATCATCCACACAGGTAACCAACATGACGGTGCACACCTACATGACACAAAGCATCTACTTAGAAAATTTCTATGCAAAAATCGAACACCAACTGAGGTGATACACCCTGGACATAATGTACAGTAGGCTTATAGCATATATTGGAGATGTCAATAAAAGAGCATTTAAATACTCAGTGGAAAATTAGAGATGACTGCACATTTACAAAATAGAAACTGAGATATGGAATGGACAAGCATAAATATTGACATTAACAACAAAAGGGACAGGAATATCATTGAAATGGGTAAAAAGCATGATAGAGCATTCTTACATGTACTACAGAAGCATTTACTCAAAAACTTCTTCAGCAACCAATAACAGAGATACGGCCTGGACAACAATGTATACAGCATATATTGAAGTTGTCAATAAAGGGACATAACTCTGTCGATAATAACTGAAAGGGGAATTAAAAAAACCCTGACAATGCACATCTATGAGGTACTAAGCATCTGCCATGTAAGTTTCAAAGCCGTCCATCAAATAGTAACTGGGATATGGGCTGGACAAGCATATATTGACCTTGATGATATTTGATTTGATTTGATTTATTCACCAATTAGTTGTCAATTGGGATGTTGGTTGAGCATAAAATAATCAAAGAACAATTATTACATATGTCAACCACTACATGTTATCGGCATGAATAAAGCCGGGGCTTGTTATATCCTTAGAGAATGAGATTATTCTAAATCTGAGAATATATGTACATGTAGTAGGTGAAATCAATAATATATACAAAAGCAAAGTACAAAGACCATAGTATATTTTAGGTATGAAAATCAATCCGGTATCAATGAGAAATGATTTTAGTTTTGATTTGAACAGTGATGTGGAGAAATTTTGAGAGGATTTCAGGTTATTTCCACTTGTAGGGTCCCCAAGTCATCTCTCGACCGTCTCCCGTATTTCTAGATAGAGGGCCCCCAAGTCATCTCTCGACATTAGATCCTTGATATGTGGCATGAACATTAGGGGACCGTTACCAGCAAGTTCTGAGCTGATCTACTTTTGATGAAAATCTGACCAAGGTACACACTTAAATCACATAAAATCCTACTTCGTAGGTCCTGTGAAGTTAGTCACACTGCCATGTATAGCAAAATATATTGGCAAAAAAACCTGATTAGGCCCATTCACTAATGGGTTAAATTCAACAGCAAATCTTGGCGAGGGAGGCCACCAGTTGGGAGTCTATAGGATTAAATGATTGGAATGAGAAAAAAATGACCTATTGCACCATAAAATATAATACCAGACCTAATACAGCTGCTTTAAAATGGCCATTCGCGATGGGAGACAGCTCTGTGCTGTAATAAAGAGCACCACGCTCCACTTTTACGAAAGATAATTCATTGACAAAATGTTCAGTTCACTTCATTTTCCAGTTTCCTATAGCATCATTTTGACAAGTCTCTGACCGGTGACGGATACCGTATCATTGTCATTTTATCTGGTGCGTAACCGGTCAGCCCATCCCGCAATTAGCAAAATGCTATTTGCATCACCAATCACCGGCCACACAAGACCAATCTGACAATAGCATTACCCGCGAATCCATTTTGGCTTAAAAGGTCGGGGAAATGTTGAAATTGACCTGATTCCGCCCAAATGGGCTGATTTCACCCAGTTTGGGTGAATGACGTCATAAATCCTCACCCCAATTAGGCTGGATTAAATGTAACCCAAAGTGATCATTTTTTTACAATGATAAATATCTCAAATTATGAACTGACCATTTTTGGCGCTAAAATACATGCTTTCTCCGATACCATAAAATTTGTGACGTACATTTGCTTATGAATTGTGCAGAAAAGTGGAATATGTTGTAGTCTCGCAAAAAATTTTAAATCTGGTTGATACAACTTTCCCGTTTATAAGTTTTTCGATGAAAAAACGCATTTTGCTCACGTTCATACCTGCATACAGGAGGGATACCGTCATGTTCTGGTCAAAGTCGAGGCCACGAGGCTCAACTAATCGATCATTTTTTTTGCTTAAATATCATATTCGGTAAGAGGCATCAGGGGAGGTAATCCTGTGGAGAGCTCATTTGGTAATGGAATTGAATTTTATTCTCTTAATCTTGCCCTCTCGCATATTTCTCATATTTTATGAATTATCGATTAATTTCACCTGGCAATTCCCAAAAGAGGCAAACAAAGATGGCACCCTCCTTCCAAAACACGCTGTCGTTTTGAAGATCAGTTTGACTTTGAAAAAATACTATAAAATGGTGAGTAATGTGCATGTCTTGAGTTTATTTTTGTTATTGACAACATACTTCACCTTCCCACAAACTTCGCTGACAGGCTGAAAATAAGAATTTTACACCAGGAGGTCCTGGACATATGCGCTGAACATTATTATCTTTCCAAGTCGTCTTTGGATGAACGGGAGGAAACACTTTGGGTTACGAATAATTCAACCTAATTGGGGTGAGGATTTATGACATCATTCACCCAAACTGGGCGGAATCAGGTCAATTTCAACATTTCCTCGACCTGCTCAATTCGTTGTAGTTTGTCTCAAATATTGTCAAATAATACGGCTCATCTTCCTGGGCTGACGGTGCATGCATGGGGGTAGCCGGGAATACTCATCTATCAAAAAGAGAATACGGCAGCCGCTGACCGGTCACGTAATTGTCAAAAATGACGCTCGGGAACCGGTCACCGGTGAAATATTGCTTTCCATAAAAAAAAAATCGGGTCGGCGTATTCGACTGAAAATTTGTGAATTCGACTGAAAAAACGGAAACTCGGTAGGTTATTTGTTGATAGCTCGCTTAATACTTGTTCGATTCTGACAATCTAAACTTTCCGGAGTAGCTGAAGAGATTCTCTTTTCAAGAATATATAGTTTGATGACAAAAAAGATGAGATAGTGGGCAACTGAAAAAATCGTGTCGACTTCGCTGAAATTTTTTCTGGACCGACCGACATGCGGTTTTTCTTGTCCGGAAAATTATTGCGTGAACTGACTGAAATACTTTTAGGTTTCCGGAATGCTCTACTTTTATACGAATAAAATGATATAAAATGTATGCATGTACCTTCTACCGTTTTCCGTAAAAGGGTTCGCTGAAAAAACCCGATTGAAAATCAAGACATTTTCAGCTGAATCGGCCGTAAAACGGATTACTGAAGCGAATTAAAAACTTGGATTTGAAGACGGACTTCAGAAGATTCCGAAAATCCGGAATATGGATCGCGGGTAAGTTTATGGGAAGATTGGTTATATCGGTTGGTCGTAAGTGTCGAATTAAACTTAAAAACCATAGTTTGCACAAAAAATATCCTATTTTTCAAATAATTGAATGTTTGTCATATAATAACTATCATACTATGATCTTCTCGGATTTTGTAAGTTGTGTTGGTTTACCGGAGATGTTTAGTGAGTTTAGTAAGTTGTTAAGGGCTAAGACTGTTGACGATGTTCATTTAGTGTATGATACCACCTTCCAGTCACAATTTGTTGACTGGCCATCCAATCATTCCACTGGCATTTTTGATTCATGACAGAAAATTCAAAAAGCACCACGAATTTTTCTTTCGGTATATTAGTGAAAAAATTCCACTTCTGAAGAAAGCAAAATTACCCTTTGTTACTGACCGTGAAACTGGAATTACTAATGCAATTTTGAACATATTTCCAAACCTCACCGTTCTACATTGTTGGAATCATTTGAAGCGTGACTTCAAAGTTTGGCTCAAAAATCATGGTGCTTCTTCTGATGCTTCTGTGTATGTAAACGATCTGAATACTATGTTGGCAAATGAAAACAAAGCAGATTTTCTTTCCGTATCGGAACAGATAACACGGAAATGGTCTCGAGGGGTAGTAGATTATTTCAATTCTCAACTAAAACCGGATATTCTTCAATTTTCTGGCAGTTGGCTTATAGACAGATTTCCTGGTTTATTTGATCCTTATTCGGGTATCACTAATAACTCTTCAGGAAGTATGAACGCAGTTTTGAAATGGTTGAATGATTGGAAAGAAGCGCCAGTTGATGCATTTGCTCTTAGCATGCTTAGTTTGTACTACCTTCAGAATTACTATTATCGTGAAATTTTGCGTGGATTTTCGGGCATTGGTAATTATCCTCTTTTGTCGGAGTATCAGCACACTCTTATGTAGATGGGCCGGCTGGTCAGATTCATCACACTGGTAGGGATCATTGGGTAGCCTGTCTGAAAGATAAGGTGTACTGTTTGGAAACATTTGTCTTGTGCTCAGCCAAATGACAATTCTACTGATTGGTTTTGTGACAGACATACTCAGTAGACAAAGAGATTATTTCTTTTATGTTACTCCTTTGTTGTTTTTTGGGATTTCCGGAACAAAGGACCAATTAGTGTGTGAACAGTGTTCCAAAATCATTTTTTGTACTTGTCAAAATTGTTTTTACTTCATTTTATAAATTAAATGTATTATCAATTAGTAAATTTATATTAATAAAAAATCCAAGAACAAAAATTACTGAGAACAAAATATGTATATTCCTGGTCAGTTTTCATTTCGATTATAAAAAATATATGTATTTAAAATTAATGATCAATTCAATATTTTCACTATTTCCATTTACATTAAGTTATTATATGACAAACATTCAATTATTTGAAAAATAGGATATTTTTTGTGCAAACTATGGTTTTTAAATTTAATTCGACACTTACGACCAACCGATATAACCAATCTTCCCATAAACTTACCCGCGATCCTGATTCCGGATTTTCGGAACCTTCTGAAGTCCGTCTTCAAATCCGAGTTTTTAATTCGCTCCAGTCACGCCGATCCGGCTGAAAATGTCTTGATTTTCAATCATTTTTTTTCAGCGAACCCTTTTACGGAAAACGGTAGAAGGTACATGCATAAATTTTATATCATTTTATTCGTAAGAAACTAGAGCGTTCCGGAAACCTAAAACTATTTCAGTCAGTCCACGGAATAATTTTCCGGACAAGAAAAACCGCAGGTCGGTCGGTCCAGAAACAATTTCAGCGAAGTCGACACGATTTTTTCAGTTGCCCACTATCTCAAAAATAATTTTTTATATATAATCTCTTCAGCTACTCCGGAAACTTTAGATTGTCAGAATCGAACCAGTATTAAGCCAGCTATCAACAAATAACCTACCGAGTTTCCGTTTTTTCATTCGAATTCAAATAATTTCAGTCGATTATCTGATCCCAAAAAATCTCACCTGAGCAGTGTGGTGTGTACCCCGAGACAGACATGTACTATACAGATCCCAGTTTTCGACGGCTATCGAACCAGTTCGTGCATGTGGCAACGTCAGCGTGTACGAACACAATTCAATGTTCGATGCAAATCCACGTGTTCTTAGTCTCACTTGTGATTGTAAATATAATCTCACCAAGTTCCACATTACTCATTTTACACCAGAATATTTGCAAAAGTTACCCAACATTTTGCAGTTCCGCCAGGTGGCGCAGCGACGTATACTTCCGCTCTCTGACGACACCGTCCATCGCGACGTGTATATTTCCCTAGCAACGGCTCTGCCATATTTGTTAGTGTTCAGTTAATTTTGATGAGACACGTTTGACATTTAATTGGGCGATTGCAAGGAAGACCAGGAGAGCGAAAATGTCGTCTGCTGTTCTGCATGGACGAAGGAAGGGGCAAGCAAAAGGTACTTCGTATGAAATTGACAATGACGGTCTTTGGCTGAACTACAACAACAACAACAATTTAATGAATGACAGTCTGTAGTGCACGAAATCTCTCAATTAATTTTTCACGAAGTTCAGAACTGAGCAAGTTCCATTAGAAAACCTTATTATTCAGTTTTTCTAATATCAGTGCCGGAGAAGAAAAATAATATGAAAAGATTTTTTTATATTTGTTTGTTCTTTCCCCTCCACTTCCCACCCCTCCCATGCACCGCTCGCACTAACATTTTTCATAATGTGTGACCGGGAATACTCATCTATCAAAATGGCATAGTATGTGGCGCCTGATGGGACTGGTATAGAGGGACCCGACACTGCAATAATGTTGTCTGGGAATCACTCTGTCAGCGGAATGTTTTCCGATCGGCATTTGCCACAGTTACATGTAACCGATACCGCATGCCTTTTTTGATAAAATTATTGGCCTAACCGCAAATGCCGGGGTTTTTGTGGGTACAAAATGTGGCTACATTTCTCTATAGAGAGTGTAGCCACATTTTAGATAATGTCTTTTTTTATGATAAATAACAAACTGAAATAGCTCGGCAAACACGAATAGTCTGTAAATGTAGCCACTTTCCATGCAGACGAACTCCAAGAATAAGAAAAATATCGGTATATGTCCAGGCCTTGCACTCACCTCGCATTTACCGATTGATGTCGGATTTTTCGGAACCCGCAGGCTTGTCGCATAATTAGTATATGATTATGATAGTATTATATCCTAAACATCGAATTTTTATTGGAAAAAATAACTGTATGGATGGAAACTATTCACGAATATAAATCCATCGCATGCCGATATTTCGTCGTTGTTGTTCCATAAAGCCGCAAACGAGGTTAGCGATTGGCTAACCGCTTGGTACAGGCGGGGATTTGGTGAAGCAACTCGGCCAATCGCAGCTTGCTTAACAAAGGTCGGGTCGTCTGCATTTCGCCTCTTCGAAGTTGGTGGAATATTCTTCGGCGATTTAGACCACGTTTTAGACAAATCCTAACGATTTATATAATAAATAGTTCCCATCCATACTTGTTTAACTAAACAGTGAACAAGAACAAACCATGTTTCCATGGAGTGCAGTGCACATGCCGAGGTAAGTTCCTGTTTTGAACTGAACGGCCGCGAGTAACTTCACTTTTCTGTGCACGATGATTTTCGATGTTTGTAAAAAAAGTTTTTTAAATCATTTTGTCGAAGCTTTCAGTAGCTTATTATGACTGTGAAATGTTTCAATTAAATGTGGCTACAGTCTCTATAGAGAAATGCAGCCACAAAATGTGGCTACATTTCTCTATAGGGATTGAATGTGGCTACAAAATGTGGCTACATTTGTAGCCACAAAACCCCCGGCATTTGCGGTTAGGCCAAATTATTCACTAGTGCATTGATATGGCCCGTTACTAAATATTGTGTTTTCACCATTTTGCTGATCAAGACATGGACAAGTCAACTCAGATATAAACAATGTGCCGAAAAAATTGTAACGAGCACTTTGATTGGCTGAAAATGTGGTTTTAATGGAAATCGGCTTCCAACCAATCAGAGTACAGCTGAAAATTTCCATCAGTGTTAACATTGCAGGCCTGCTGCGAAATGATATCATTGCCATTGTAGTTTCACAACAACTTCAATCATTTTTGTAACATTTCAGTACTATCCATCTACGATAGTCAACAATATAATAATTTAACAAAACAGCTTCACTTCCAATTAACTGACCAAAAAAAAAAAAAGCAAAAATGATTGAGAAACGGATTAGGTCAAAACTATACTGGCAAATTTTAGCAGTGGGCCCCACAATACCGTATGGTAAGAAAACTGTCGCGTTTCCGATATTCAATGACAATGACACTTGTCACTTTTGGGGTTTTCTTTTAGTGTCTTGGTATATCATTATATCTGTTAAACTTTATTAATGGAAAGTGATTCTTCAGCAATATGGCCACACACTCTATGGAGAAATGTGGCCACATTTGATCAATGTGTATCATACATGTATTCTCTGTGTGTCGAGAAAACCCCCACTGATTTGGATAAGGTTGATGGTTTCTCGGTCATATACCGATGTGAATTGTGTTTGTGTCAATAATTAATTGAATTGATGATGGAGCTATGAGTGACAAGTAATTTTTTATTTTTTTTTCATTCACAGGTACCCATACCCCTGAACATGATTTTCCTTTTCCATCGGACATACCTCTGGGTATGCAGCTGGCCGATGGCACAGACCTCCGTCAAGTGACCGTACTCAGCAAGGGAGACTGGGAGCGCATCCACAATCAACTACACAGACGACAGATAGAACAGGCCAGGGTACAGCGCATGAAGACTGAGAGAGAGGAGATGAGAAACAGATCAAAGGAACTTGTCAAAAATTGGGGGAATACCATAGCTGTAAGTGAAGTCGCTGGTTTTTAAGGGGAGTGATCAGTCTGTCCCTCTCCTTCACTCACCTGACTTTCCCGCCAGCCAGGAGAGTTATTGAGCAAGACAGTATCCATGAAAATGATATAACATATGTGTACATGCCTACTGGGTCACATCCAGGTTTTTGGAGAGAATTTTATGTGTATAAAATCGAGTAGATTAATTGGGTTTGAGGATTTGGGTGTCCATGCCCTGGGTGTCAAAATGACCATGGGCTATAAACTGATCTACAAGTACCTGTATTTCATTATATCGATATACCTTTATGAATTTGTTTTACCTGCTAGGGCCAAAGACAGAGGAAGTTGGAAGCGAGGAAGTTACGGGAACAGAAGGAGGAAGAAGAGAGGTGTCAGATTGACATCGAGGAGGCCAAATTCCAAGCAGACAAACGGCGAGAAGCCATCGAAAAGGCCAAGACACAGCAATATTACCAGACAGACCGAGTTAAAGGCTTTCATGTAAGGTTTTATTTGATCGAAGCACATTCTTTCAAACTCGTCCTCTCCATATTATCCCATATGTTTTCAGATCAGCACATCCTCGATGCATTCTTAAATTCCTGTTCATCAAATACCTCATCAGAATTCTCTCCATGATTTCTGCACACCTCCGCATTATCAACACCCTTCCTACATTATCAGCACATACTGATTTCTGTTATTTAAATTATATACCAGAAGATTTTTTCCATCATCAGCATATCCTTTTAACTTCAAGTTCTCCACTTTAACACATCCTCTCCACATTAACCACACATCCTCTCCACATCTACACATCTTCATTTTGCCACATTTTCTCCACATCAACAGATCCTCTCCACATTAACCACACATCCTCTCCATGCCTACACATCCTCTTCATTTCACCACATCCTCTCCACATCAACACATCCTCTCCACATTAACCACACATCATCTCCATGCCTACATATCCTCTTAATTTTGCCACATCCTCTCCACATCAACACATCCTCTCCACATTAACCACACATCTCCACGTCTACATATCCTCTTAATTTTGCCACATCCTCTCCACATCAACACATCCTCTCCACATTAATCACACATCCTCTCCATGGCTACACATCCTCTTCATTTCACCACATCCTTTCCACATTAACCACACATCATCTCCATGTCTACATATCCTCTTCATTTTGCCACATCCTCTCCACATTAACCACACATCCTCTCCACATCTACACATCCTGTCCACATTAACCACACATCCTCTCCACATCAAGACATCCTCTCCACATCATCTTCTCCAGATTGAACACACATCCTCTTCCCATCCACACTCCACATCATCAGCATCTCTCTCCACATCCTCTCTACATCAGCACATCCTCTCTACATCAGCACATCTGGCATCAGCACAGAGCATCATCTCAACATAATCAGCCACGCATCTTATCATCAGCAGTTTCTTTCAACATAAACCTCCACATTAACCACACATCCTCTCCATTTCAACACTTCATACTCACCCTTTCCATGTTTCCAGATCAGCACATCCTCGATGAATTCTTATCTACACATCGTCTCTACATCCTGTTCCTCATCAAATTCCTCATCAGAATTCTCTCCCTGATTTCTGTTCACCTCCACATTATCAACAGCACATATGCTTCACATCTATTGTTACCTGTTTCTTAAATACTCGTCAGAACATTTTCTCCATCATCAGCACATCATCTTCAATTTAACTCACATCATCTCCACATTAACCACACATCTTCTCAATATCATCAGTACATCCTCTCCACTTCAACACACATCATCTCCAGATTGACCACACACCCTCACCATCGACACATCCCTCCACATCCAGTATATCCTCCCCTCTTCAACACATTCTCTCCACATCCTCCACACATTAACCACACATCCTCTCCACATCAACCCATCCTTTTCACATCAACACATCCTCTCCGCATCAGCACATCCTCTCTACATCATCAACACATCCTTTCCACATTAATCACACATCCTCTCCACATCAACAACACATCCTCTGCACGTTTACTACAGATCCTCTCTACATCAGCACATCCTCTCTACATGTACATCAGCACATCCTCTCTACATCATCAGCACATCTTATGAACATCATCAGCAAGTTTTCATCCAAGCCAGGCATTAGTTGTTGTCAGTATAGATGTATGTATGTTGTACTATTTATAATAGGGAGCACTATTGTTGACTGAAGTGTTGAAAGAGAGGGAGGCACAGATCGAACTAAAACAGTTAAAGAAGAAGGCAAACTCTGGGAAAGACCAGGAATGGCTGGACAAAGCCAGGTCAGAATATGAAGAAGGGATCAAGACAGACCAGGAGAAAGCCAGGGATAGGATAACAAAAAGGCTGGACAATTCAGAGTTCCAGGCTGTACAGTGAGTATAACAAAAGCTTCGACAGTCCTTTCATTGTATCTTCTCAAATAATATGCTAGACCAAGAAAAAAAGTATTTACATTTCTGGTTGGAATTTTGTATCTCCCTTGACCACTCCTGAATGTATTTGTCATGTGGCGTTTGCTGTTACAGATATCTGTTGAACAACACTGATGAAGCTTTTGTATGACATATGCGCTATCCAAAACAAAAAAATACATAAGCATCACATTTTCTAAAGGTCTCTGACCAGAAACAAAATAGCCGGGGTTTTTTTAGCCTTCAATATTATATCAATATTATACACTACTCTGACAATATGCCTTGAAAATTCTGTGAAAAGGCCGTGAAATACACTGCCGTTTTCACGGCTCCGACACGGACATTTCACGGGATGCCGTGAAAATACTTCCGTGACTTAGGACCGTGACACCCTCGTGAAATACCTGTGAATTATGTGCCACCTGAAAACCACGTGAAAAATGCCATGAAAACTCTGTGAAAATTGTCCCCGCAAGGATCGTGAAAATGTGGTGAAATACCCGTGAATTGCATTTCCTATTTTCACGGTGTTTTAATGGGCATTTCAATGGATCGTAAATCTGTCACATCCCTTGAAAAGCCCGTGAATAAAGTGCCATCTGAAAACTGAAAATGGCCATGAAATTCCCATGAAAAACCAGGCGATTCTTTACCAGAGGTCATGAAAATACCGTGAATTTGGGACAGAAGTCTTTGTGAATATAATTACGTTACATACACTGAATCTTAATTTAGCATGCGAACAGGATCTAGTTAGTACATGCATGCCCTGCCAAAATTTCAAACTGAGGCAGGCTGAATGACGACGACACCCCAGACCATATTAGTCAAGGGTTAAAAATGCATAAAACAGTATTTGTGTATCTGAACAATACTATATTTGTATCCAACACCTTCAAACATTTATGATCAATCAATTGCAATACATGGTGAACAGCAGGCAACTTGTTGTGAACAAAATGGTAGGCAGACAGACAATCGCTCTCCTCCGATATAAAAAAAAAGGAGGCAGCACCTAAAAGATGCTTTGACCCCTCAGCCAAAGAAGTCCAGCGAATAACAGCTTCACATTAAAATCTGCTCAATTAAGTCACATTAATTTACCTACATGTATTAACGTTGATTCAAGAGAATACACAATAGCAACAGTGATCTGGCCAGGTAAAAAATCGTTGACTGAAAATAGTTAACTGGCATATTGTAATAAATATGACAGTGCATATATGTGCGGGACAAAGACAGTGTTCCATGTGAGTACCAGAGCTATTGGTCATATGGTAATGATATAGTAAAGATATAGCCCGGACAAAAATCAATGACTGGAAATTTCCAACGGGCATAACTTTGTAACGAACTGCCGTAATGCGAAATACACACAATAGCTGCACATCTGCGGGACACGGGGAATATTCACTGTGAGTATCAGTTATCGGTCCGTCAAATAGTAACGGAGATCTGGCCTGGACAATTCAATGACTGAACATTTCAATGGTCCATAACTTTGTGATGAACTGGCGTAACTCGTAATAAATATGACAGTGCACATTTGCGGGACACTGGTAACGTTTCATATGAGAGCTATCGGTCGAATCGTAACGAAGATCTGGCCTGGGCAAAACTCAATGACTGAAAATTTCAAAGGAACTCTGAAATGAAACGACGTAACACAAAATAAACATGACAATGTACATCTATGTGATATTGGAGCTATTCCCTGTGAGTATCAGAGCTGTCAGTCAAATAGTAACTGAGATCTACTCTATACGCCTTCTGAGATGACACTTTGTTCCAGCATGATCTTGGGCATTGGACAATCTCAAATTTGTTGAACCTTTCGCCCAAGCTTCGGCGAAATCGCGGTTCAATCTGATTTGATGGTTATATTGGGCACATATAAGTTGCATTTTAATTTTTGGACTTTTCCCTTGCCATCGTCTTCGAAGGACAGCCACACTTCAGCATTCGTTAGTGCGAGGTCATTTTTGGTCCACTTTTCGACGGTTGGAACCTTCAACACTCGAGACTTTTGAGCGTCATGATATCGGCAGTTTGAACAACGTTTGAGTAAGTTGGGATCTACAGGAGAACCAATGCTTTCATCTATTTGAGAATCAGTGCTTTCACTGTTCGATGTCGACGAGAAGAACTTGTTATTTTCTCCGACATTGTCAAGAGATCAGCCTGTCTAACCGTGAACAGATTCAAAAGGAAGTTGAAACGCCGCCAAAACTTGTGTAAGCAAAACTGGTGACGTCACTGATTTCGCACTCTGTTTGTGCAGCGGGAGCCACTCGCATTCAAGGTTACAGATTTAACGAAACGTGATTGGTCAATTGTCCGAGACGACCCAAGCTTGAAATTGACAGCAATGGCGGGTAAAGATCGCGTGTTGTTGACCAGTAATTTGTTGAAACATTGAAAGCGAAGAAATATACAGTTCTTTCACAAGGTAATATACTAATAAATTTCTTGGATGCCTATTATCGCTATCAGTCTTTTTTTTCGAAGGTTTGACTTACAGTGAACAATTTACTCAGACAAATTGACACCGGACAGAATGACCAGTTCTGAGAGTGAGAGAGTTGTACCTATCTCCATTCGGTGTCGGACATTGTACATGTATGAGGACTTTCTAGCCATATTGATACATGTACACATACAGATTTTGTGTATTTGTACTCTTGCTGTTTATTATTAAAATCTGGTGATTAAATGACATTCCTTGTTAAACAAAGATCAATCTTTTCTACGTGTACATATAATATTCATGTATGTAGCTATAGCTAGCTGATAAGCCTTGACATTAGCTTGCTAATAAATTTTCACGGGGTTTTCACAGGCTTTATAGACATTTATAAATTCACGGGGTATCTTAACATAATTTCACGGGGATTTCACAGTGTGTTGGTTTCTACAATTATTTTTCATGAGATTTTCATGTAGAACATAATTTTCACGGTGTTCATCATTGACTGCAAATAAAAAAATCACGGGGTAATATCACGGCATTTTCAGTACCCCGTGAAATTTCACGGTATTTTCATGAACATTTCACGAGGCATCGCTGCAGTAGTGATATCAAATGGTCTGAAAATCTGTCCTGTTTTTATGCTAAATTTATTCTGAAGGTGGATATTTAGAATTGAATGATGTACTTGTACATTTTAAAACAACCAAACTTTGAAAACAGCAATGAATCATGACAGTATCGTGTCCCTTTAAAAACAGTGAAGGCTGGAACCATTTGATCTGTTACGTCACAGCCTGATTACGATTTCATTCAACTGTTCCATGAGGTACAGGTGTCTTAAAACCCACTTTAATCACCATTTTGAAGAAAGAAAATAAAATAAAATAAAAAAACATCAATCCGTTATTTGGACATCTACTCAGTATCTTTAAGGCAAAAAAGTTTGGGACATAAAAATCTCTAGTTTATCTGCGCTTTGTTACTGCAACGGTTTGTTTCCTCATTGAATCTCAGGGTGCGTGAGCATTTGAAGCAGAAGGAGGAATTGACCAGAGATGAACGTAAAGAGGGGGAGGACCTTAAAAAGCTGGCCATTCAGTACCAGATTGAGAGAGAGCGCTTGGACAATCTGCGACGGGATGAACGGAAGAAGCTAATGGCGGATAACGTCCAGCAAATCCGAGATGTGCATAGGATGAAAGAGATCCATGCTCATCAATACGAGGTGAGAACTATTCCATATTATAATGGTGAATTACTTCAGTACTGCAATGAAACTATTAAGTCTGTGCCACATTTTTAGGAAAACTGATTTTCAGCAATACAGTAAATTCTGTGTATACTGGCTTTGCTTGGAACCAGATTCAGTATAGTGTCGGTCTTCTGATTCATCAAGGTTCAATTTACGTTAAATTCAAGTATTCAGACCATGGATAATGTTGGTATTTAGAGCTTGGTCAATTTATTCAGGTGTCGGTATACACAGGTTTCACTGTATATTAAAGATTATTTTTTCCACAGCAACAAGCAAGCTTGCACACCATGCTGATATTGATATGCCTTTCCCATTTTGTTTCCAAAACTTCAAGAATATTATTCATCAAAGCTAAGTTAACCTCAGGGAACCGATTTGAATAGCAATGATTTCAGGATGTCATAATGGCCAGTTTGTATCAAATAAGATTACAAACTTAACATCATTGTTCCTCAAAGATAACATGGGAGTGAATAGCGATTTCCTTTGAATCTGGATGGATTTTCATAAAATTCTGCACTCAAAATGGAAAACTTGTCTAGATGCTGAACGAGATTTCACTGCTGTGAGAAAAGTCAGTTGCCCTAAAAGTGGGACACACACTTTAATTTCTTTCATTGCAAGGAATAATAACCAATATACATTGGCATTGAGGGCCATTTACATAATTCAGTTTCTACCACTAAGGACTGTGTGCTTACTTTTTCATTGAAGACAACATTTTAACTTCAGATTTTAGAAGATGTTGTAATTTGCCATTTATGTCACTCAAACATTTAATTATGTGTATCTTGAATAACCTTTCAAATACAGGAAGAAAATGAGGAATGTCGTGTGTTTGCCGAAGCCAAGAGGAAAATGATGACACTCCGAGCAGAAAAGGAGAAAAAATTACATGAGTAAGTGATACAGGCTTAATGGATAGATAAGCATTGTTTCATCATCTGTGTACATGTTATTTGCTGGATTTCTATCCTATAATGCAGCACTTTTTTTCTCCCCTCCCCCCCTCATGAAAGGAAAGTAGACTTTGCTATTTACCCTGATCAATATCACCCACCTTGCTTTGTGAGCTGCAATATGATATCTTACATCCTTTCCTTTCTACCCCTTAGGGCTATTCCAGAAAAAAGTACATGGGTGGGTGGAAGATTTCTATGGTGTATGTGTGGTTGGAGTCATATAAAGTAGTCCCTCCCCCCTCCCCTCATCTCATGTATCTTTTTCTGGAACAGCCCCGAGCCAATTTGACCATGGGGTATTATTGTCATCATGTGCGTTTGTCTGTCCGTTTGCCATTTCTCATTAATACCCACATCTCAAGAACAATGAAATAATGGCCATCTTTTTCAATTTCAGGGAGAAGCAAGCATCTCTGGAGAAAATAAGAGAAAAGCTGGGGGCACAGATGAAGCAGAAGGTAGACGACGAAGACGACAGAATAACAAGGGCTTCTGAGGAACTGCAGAAAAAGAAAGCAGAAGAAGATAAAAAGAAGGAGGAGAAAATGATAGCCTTGATGAAGGAGTCTGCAGAACATAGATATAAACAGGTAATCTATTTATTTATTTATTTTGACTAAGACAACCTCAAATGCTCGTTCAGGCCTAACATGTTCTTTCAGATGCGTACACAGGACCTTGAAAAAAAATCAATAAATTATTGCAATTAATATTGCAGAACAACCCTTCAACAAATAATCAGTGCCTTTTTTTTCATTTGGCATTGAATTTTCTCTGTGGAATTATGGGTTTCTCTAAACTTACAAAACTGAACAAATTAAGTGTAACTTTGAACATTATTTAGTAGCTCATTAACACGTACGGTAAACATTCGATCACCGGAAGTGATTTCAAGACCCCAAAAATCAGAGGGTGATCGTAAATACTGGAACGTCCGGTCAGGGGAAAAATAGCCTCGAGCGTATCAATGGAATGTGATCTGTTTGCCCGACAAAGTTATCTCCCCTGGTTCACTGGCCAGATTGAGCCAAAATACATGTGCTTGTGTAGTTTGCTTCGTGTTTTATTTGACTATATTTTGTCCGGCCGTTATAAAAATGCTTATTAAAAGAAAATACACTGAAAGTTGTTGGCCTGTTGTTGTGTTATGAAAATGCTTACTAAAAGAAAATACACTGAAAGTTGTTGGCCTATTGTTTGCATTACTCTGCAAAGATAGTCAGTTGAATGAAAAAGTTAGAACTCCTCCAAAAAATAAACATTTGAATATGGATGCTCATGTTAAGACAAGTATTGACATGTCAAGAACTTTTTAGAAAGGTGAGTTGTCTCACCTTTATTATGGGATCAGAAAATTTCTGATTTTAGGGTTGTCCGAAGTACATGTATAAAAATAGTTCCAACTTGTTTATTCTTTGTCAGACCAGAATAGTTATTCTTCAGTGGTTGACAGGTTTTGTAGGCCTATATATAGTCACTTAGCATGTTCTTGATCCCTTACCTGTATTAAATAATACTCTGTTAATTGTTTTCCTTCAAGATATCAGATTAATATGCACTAAAGTATGGAAGCCTGGTATGGTCACTCTTCCAAAGATTGACCTCAGCTAAGAGAAATACAGTTCAGGAGGCAACATGTACATCTGTAAAGAGCTGCCCTACCATAGCTCTAGGCGCTGTACATGTATCTATGCTGGGTCTAGTTTTTGATGAATGAAGAGGTCAAGCTAAAACTAGGTCCTCATATGGACTGGTGTTAGGAATATATGATGTATGTACATGTAGTGAAATTAATGAATCAATTGCACTTAAACTTAGAAATAATACTATCTGGCATGTCTGAGAACTGAAATATTCTGAGACGGATATCTTTTGAATTGAAACTCTGGGGAAGAAATCTGCTACTCCGGAAGCAGCTATTCTTTTGAGTTTTACTATCTCCACTATTGCAGCCAGTCAATTGATCGTCCCTGAAAATGATACTCGGGTATCACAATCAGTTAAAAACTATTTTTCCTGTGAGTCATAAATTACAAAATGCTAATTTACAAATGGATGTACAGTGCAATGAAATTTAGATTATGCAAAGAATAGTTCACTTGCAATGGATGGTATCTGTCCCAACCCTCAATCAAGCAACAACCGTTATCTTCTGAACCACCTTTCTATATATGCCCATGGGCCTACATGTAGTTTATCTAATCAACTCACAACCAATATATTCACATATTTGTAATAGCAGAGAAATAAGCTTTCCAATAATATATAAATGTATGTTGATGATGTTCACAGTTCTCAAAAGAAAACGACAAATATCAGCAGGTGTGCGTAAGACTGCTCAGGTGGGATACAATCCCTTATTAAAGGTGGTTCATACCTCAAACAACATTGGCCACGTCATTATTCAGGGTTATTTCCCCTGTAATAACTCTTCCAATGTCATATATCACATTTTCTGATACGAGACGTTATCAGGGGAGGTAATGACGTCGCAAATATTAGAAAGCTATGGGGATAGGGACACTCAAAGCTTTTATATAAAAAAGTAGATCGAAGACCCCCACTTTTCATTCGATTAACAAAAAGAGCACATGGCGGGGAAGCAGTGTTTAAAATTATCAGCACAGGTCACCAGATGATATTCGATTGTGGAGGTGGTTATGCAATTTCCAATGTCATACAGTTCGATAAAATGTATAATTCATATAAAAATTTTGTATTAATATTCAACTTTCAAGTGTTTTTAAGCTCCATTGAAGTTTCTCTATATAAGTAAACAATACCTGTGTATATATATATAATCTACATCGAAGACCATCAACTTTTTTTACCTTTTACTACTGATCAACACCCCAGCTACCCACAGCAAAAATATTAGGGTTGGTCACCGGACAAAGTTTTGCGGTATGAACCACCTTAATATGGCTTGTACCGATATTTTGGAAATTATTATTTTTGTCACTACATGTTGAATTCTTAACACCCATCATACCCATGCTGTCAAAAATTCTCCAGTCAGAGAGGTGCATAGCTTTTCATCACATGATGAACGAAACTTCTTCTCAGTAACTATATTATTATTGTTTCCATGGTTACAGATGAAAGAGGTCGCGGCAAAGAAGAAAGAGTCTAAGATGGAGGAGTACGAGATGATCAGGATTCGTACAGAGGCCGACAACATATTCCGCGAAAACGAGGAGGAGAAACAGAGAAGAAAGTTTGATCAAGTGCGCGAGTTGGCCGACTTCCACACAAAACAGGCGGTGAGTATTCACCAGTCTGAGACATCATGGGACTGCAGTGGTTCTTGAAAATTCAGGTCCCTTTGTAAAATAAAATGTGAATGTGTGTTCAGACTTGTTGATGTGAGGGCTGTTCCAGAAAAAAAGTACATTGGATGGTGAAGTGCATTTTAGGTTTCAGTTATATGGTATATGCATGGTTGGTGGTATACAGTCATTTAACAATAGTGAGATAGAATAAATGATGTATGGGTGGTTGGAGGTAGAAAAAGTAATATTTCCCCAACCTGGCGTGTACCTTTTTCTGGAACAGCCCTGATATGAATTGACAATCATGTTTCATAGAGTGGGATATGCACAAAGGCAGAACATGGCTGCCAATGGGTATCACACCGCCCTGTTGGACACAATTGTCTACGCTAGCTATTGGCATATCAAACCTGATCGAGCACAATTACCTATTGGCATATCAAACCAATGTTTATCACACATCTTAGGATACAACATAAATGCCTATTGTCAGAAGAAATGAACTAGAAGTGTGTATAATTAGATTAGACCAGCTGGATTTCACTAGCACTCATCAAACAGCCTTTACCACTAGATTCTTGCGCGAAATGAAATGCAAAGGCACCACACATTGGATGTGATCACTTTCATGTATGTACATTTCATAGGCTGAGTGTTTAAATTTCAGCATTAGCTCATCTCCCTTCTTGCAACACACACTTTTTGTTTTGAATCGCTTGAACAGGATATATACCAGTCTTACTGCACAACTATGTCACATCGTGTATTAGTGTGTTATAAGCAAGGTGGCCCTTACTGCACAACTATGTCACATCGTGTATTAGTGTGTTATAAGCAAGGAGGCGGGGGCCAATACATTCTAGCTTGTCTAATGTAAGCTTCTAGTTCATTTCCTTCTGCTTACCTTGATAGTAAAATTAGTGCCACTCGGTCGCATTTAGGTGCACCATCGTGATATAACGGAAAAATTTCTCAAAGCAAAATTAAATTTCATTCACTCACTCAAAAATTTAGTCTTAAATACAAACGCAAACTGAAGTTGTTCAAGAGTCGATTTGATCTGTTTACAGGACGAGAGAAAAGGGAAAGAGAGAGCGGAAATAGACTACCAACTGGCATTGGATAGAAAGAATGTAGAACTGTTGGCCATTGAGGAACAGCAGTTCCAGGAGTATGCTAACAAGGTGATAGAGCACTGTGAAAAGGGAGGAAGGAACGTCTACCCTCTCCAGAAAGCTGCCAAGGAAGGTGCCGGGGGTGGTGCTGGACCTATTTTCAATGGTAAAGGCGGACTGCGACCTAGCTACATGGTGATGGACAATTCGGGTAAACAGCTGCCCAACTACCAAGGGGAGAGCACTGAAGAGACCAAGCGCGCTATCTACGGCAAATCAAAAAGCAAGAATCGTCTTGGGTTTGTTTGGTGATCAATTTCAACAGACTTTTAAGAACTATCTGGAGTACATGAACACTATACCAAACTCTCAATGTATCTTCTCACAAGCATTTGCTGCTGATCTGTTGAATTTTATTGACATGGCAGATTCAATTTCAGTCAAAGAGAGCTGCTTGAAACTACTTTCGATTTCATATGGACTGGGAGACTATTTTATTGTATCAGGTTTTTATTTTATTTTTACCAGTAAATTGTATTGATAATACCAGCACCGAGTTGACTTGCTTAATACACATGCTCTTCAACAGAAAGAAGGTTCGTGCCTTCACAGTGAATAACATATTGACCTTACTGTTGGTCTGTGCATGTGTCATTTTAAATATGGAAATTGTTGGAATGTTGTTATTTAGAAAGATTTTTGTGTGGCTTTTCTTGTAGCTTTTTTTTTTTTTGCCTGATAAACACCTTAATGCCACATAATTTTAGAACTTTTGATAATAACAGGAAAATAAATCATATATTTTGTCGTCGATATACTGGTTTAATGTGTAGCGGTATTTCATAATAGAACCTTGCATGTTGTATACTGGAGAATTTGTCCTTGAAGGTGGAATTAGAAGGACAATTGTTAAGACACAACTATGATATATGAATATATATTATATATATATATTATCGAGTACATGTATATATTGTAAATACCATTTAACTGTTTCAAATACCGACAAAATATTTTCATTTGTATGTAAATACAACTTCGTAAATTTGATTGTGCTGTATTTCCATACTTTATAACATCCAAATATGAAATGAATATGTCAATATCCATCTGTGATACATGGAGAATGTGTATTAGTGTGTTTGTGCTTACACATCTAAAGTATTAAAGTTTAACTGAAAATTATTCAAAAATGTTCTGTTATTGTTTGTTGAGTTGAATGCTATAAAAACCACTACATGGAACAATGGATTATATGACCTTTTGAAACGGTGAAGGCTGATGAATCCAACGTGAAGGCACACGGCCAATACAAAACACAATGGGTCCAGATTCCAGTTAAAAGTTTCGAAAATGTGACATCTGGTACTAGAGTCGGAAGGGAATCTATGGTGGCCGAGAGGGGCCATCGTCACTTCGCCATCGTGCCATAGGGCGATAGAGCGATAGAGCGATGGCGATAGAGCGATAGAGCGATGGCGATAGAGCGATAGAGCGATGGCGATAGAGCGATAGAGTGATGGCGATAGAGCGATAGAGCGATAGAGCGATGGCGATAGAGCGATAGAGCGATGGCGATAGAGCGATAGAGCGATAGAGCGATGGCGATAGAGCGATAGAGCGATGACGATAGAGCGATAGAGCTATGGCGATAGAGCGATAGAGCTATGGCGATAGAGCGATAGAGCGATGGCGATAGAGCGATAGAGCGATGGCGATAGAGCGATAGAGCGATGGCGATAGAGCGATTGAGCGATGGCGATAGAGCGATGGCGATAGAGCGATAGAGCGATGGCGATAGAGCGATAGAGCGATGGCGATAGAGCGATAGAGCGATGGCGATAGAGCGAAGCACATGACTGCGCATGACTACACCAAAACGAGACAAGTCGACATTTTTTCCTAGCTTTGTGTTCACGGTATTTGTCGGTACAAGATTTTCATGGCGGTCAAAATGAATATCAACGCCATGCATGCTAAGAAAAATTCTGTACAAGAAAGCGACTCTGAGTTGATTCAAGGAATGCCATTATGAATATATAAAAAAAAGATCTTTGATTAATGACACGGAGGGGGAAGGATTGACGCTTATTAATATTCAATTGTTGGAGAACGTTGATAGGATATTAATTTATTAAGATTTGCCTCTCCCCTATACCCCCGCATTGCACAAAGAACGGAATGTCTCAAAGAGCGGAGACCAAGGACTACTTCGTCTCTCCACCCTCAATAATTACGAGGGGGTGTCTTGAAATGGGCCGAAAATTAGTAGAGAAGCGTGAGAAATAAATCTAAAATGACTGGTTTTTAAATTGCAGTTTTATGCCAAGTACCAACATTTTCTCAGTGGTTTCGTACTAAATGGAATTTAGACTGGTCACAAGGTGACTTTAAGCTATTAGGTCTTGTGTTTACAAACAATTTGGCCGAAAAGGTTGAAAAAATACAAAGATGAATTAAAAGATATTGTCATACTCATAAAGATATGGTCCAAAATAGGATTGACTCCACTAGGACGAAATGCCATTTGGCTTGTTGTTGCCGAAACTCAACCATCTATTTTCCTCTCTTCCAAACCCACCCGAACCACTTATAAATGAATTCCAGAAACGCTGTTTTGAATTTGTTTGGAACTCGAAATCTGATAAATTTTTGAGAAAAATTTCTGTTAAACCACTTGAACATGGCGGTTTATATAATCCTATTGTTAATATGTAATCCAGGCACAAAATATATCGTGGATTAGGATATTACAAGCTGATAATTCCAAGTGGGGTAATATTTTGAAAATGTATATGCCAAAGAATATAGACCCAATAGGAGTTGGTTCAGCATTCTTAAGAACTAATATTATACCAACGATGGAAAACGTATTTTGGAGGGACACGCTTCTAGCCTGGACGGAATTTCAAATAAAACTAGAGGACTGTCAAACTTTCTCGAATGAAATGTTACAATGAAAAAATTAAGATTGATAATAAAGCTCTACATTTAGGTCACTGGGATGGAAAAGGCGTGCGGTTTGTAAATGATATTTTAGATAATAACGGAATTTTTTTGTCATTTGACTATTTTCAGTTCATTTATAAATGCGCAGCCCATTTTCTGGAATAATTATCAGTATGTCAGGCAAGTAGTATATAAAACTGATATTAACGCAACTTGACCTTTGACCTAAAAAATTTGCATAGTGGGGAGAAAAACTACCTCCGAACACAGGAGAGTTCCAATTTTTGCAGGTCACTGCGCAGGTCGCGGGAAAAAGCCTCCGCGTACAGAAAAATAGTCTGGGGGAAATTCTCCGCAATCTTCGGCAATCACCGGGGCATTTTGGGGGGAGAGGGACCCCTAGCGGACCGATTGGGTCGAGTGAGGTGTCAAAGTGAAGCGCTCCTCCAGGACGATCAACCAGTGGGTGGGTGTATGTAAAATTAGGATTTGTCCCAAAAATACAAAAAGCGGAACACA
>JAVTVY010003109.1:0-32189 GCA_036873755.1 Hanleya hanleyi | reverse complement strand
TGAACGATAGACTCATCAGTACGTCCACCAATACGTATGCGTATCGAGCCTACCTGGAGACGCTGTTGTCGTACGGCAGTGATGCCAAACTATCACACTTACAAGCTGCGCTGTACTACAGGGATACACCCGGATACCAGAACATGCTACTCCCTGGCAATAATGGGTACGCCAGACGCAAAAGATTAGCAAGAGAAAGCAAGTCCATCGATATGATGGGACGACTGCACGCCGATCTGTTCCTGCAAGACCGCTACATGATGAACGGTGTATCCATCAAGATCAAGTTGATCCGTTCCTCACCTATGTTCGCCTTAATGGCGGGTGGGGAGGGAGCTATCGATTACAACATCATCATTGAAGATGCAGCCCTGTTTGTCCGTACGGTAGATTTGCAACAGGGGGTGTTGCTGAGTCACATGCAAGCCTTATCGAAAAAAAAAAGCCCTGTACCCCATCCGACGCGTACAGACCAAGGTGTTCTCGGTGCCCGCAGGTACGATGATGGCCAACAGAGAGAATTTATTTCTAGGAGATCTGCCTAAACGTCTTACCCTGGGGTGTGTGACCAACACCGCATTCAATGGAAATTGGGCTGAGAATCCGTTCAAATTTGATCATTTCAACATCAACTTTGTGGCACTGCACGTGGCCGGCCATCAAATTCCAGCCCGTCCCTTACAATACAACCGGACTTTACTAACGGAAACTATGTGCGGACCTACCTGAACCTGTTTACAGCCACAGGACAAAACAACCAGGACGAAGGCAATACCATCAGTCGAAAAGACTTTAGCAATGGGTACACATTGTTCGCCTTTGACCTCACCCCTACCTTGGAACACGATCATCAACTGGCTTTACTGAAGAAAGGAAACCTACGGTTGGAACTGCGTTTCTCCCAACCTCTACCCAGCACCATTAACGTGATTTGCTACGCCGAATTTGATAACGTCATCAGCGTGGATGAGCAAAGAAACGTGCTGTGTGACTTCTCCAGCTAAACATGGATACAGAACAGCTGATGGACATACTCCAGCGAGATGCCAAGATCCCCTTTCGAGGTGTGTTTCCACGCAATGTGTTTCCCACCAACCCCACCACCCCTGCAGCCTACATCCTGAATACAGACCCGAGGAGTCGACCCGGTGAACATTGGATAGCTGTGTACGTGGACACCCAAGGCCAAGGCGAATACTTTGATTCCTACGGACTTGCACCCCTCCATGCCGATTTGGTGAAATTCATGGACGTCTCTACTACAGAGTGGCGTTGGAATACGCAAAGATTACAAGGCCCCTTGAGTAGTGTGTGCGGACAGTACTGTGTGTTTTATCTCACTCATCGGAGTAGAGGACATTCTATGCCTACCATTGTACATATGTTTGATGATTATTGTCAAGCCGAAGACCGGGATGTTCTCGTCTATGACTGGACGGCCTCTCGTTTTAATGTGCATGCTCCATTTCTCTGGTTAACTTAAAAAATTGTACTGCGCGCAGACCTCCCTTGTTTATTATTGTTATGACGTTGTTGTTCTGACGTTGAATAAATTGATGAAAAAACACAATGATGGGTTTTGACTTTCTCTTTTTATTTAAGTCAACAAGGATTAGACTATACAAAATAGAAATACAGGGTACAAAATAGTAGGGTATGTACACATAGAATAGTAGTGGTATATATACAAAAAAAGTTCTGCCAGGAGTAGGATTCGAACCCACGACCAGCAATTGCTGACCAGCACTTAGGACTGGCGGACCACTCGGCCATCCTGACTTTTACATTTGTGTATCCACAGTTAGTGTTCGACATTTTACAAGTCCAAGTAAGTGGTGCTCACACCGTCGGCCAATACTTTTCGTTTGGGATAAAAGAAAGTAAAGGCGTCTCGTTGCTGGATATAGGTCCGCATCTGGTGGTCGACGACCCGGAATCCTCGGTTAGTGCCACTCGCACTGGCCTGGCTTTGCAACACGCCCAGGTAGAGAGCTTTGTCGATGTTGGGATCGCGCCGGCTCACCCCTTTACAGCTAAATTTATTTTCCTCGCCTCCATCTCCTCCGTAACAGTAGTAGGTCTTAGAGGAGAGAGCAATCATAGCATCCCCGCTCCACTCCAGCTTGAAGAGCCCGGGTGTCCGCTTGTCGTAGGTGTAGTGATCGCGTCGGGGTAGCCACTGGTCCCGTTCCGCCTCATACTGATCCCTTAGCTCGGGTTTGACGAGTGACTCCCAGTCCGGGTGGGAAACGGCCATGTAGGCCGAATCTGTGTCCATTTCCATGAGTTGCCAGTCTGCGGTGTTAAAATATACACCCATAAAATCATAGATGAATTCCAGCATCCTCAGCTTGGCCACCTGATAGACCATACATCCAATCTGCAGGGGTAAATTATATCGAATAGTCTTCTTGGCTGAAGTGACTTCATAGGTGTCGTCATCGATCACCTCCACGGATCGAAACAGAGGAGAATTCACTCTTTTGCGGGCTTGGGTAGTCGTACAAATGTTCACGTTGACGTGCTTATCCTGATTGGTAACTGTTTTTCCATAATAACCATTCCCAGTGAGCTTCCAAGATTCAGCGATGATGGCCTGACTCGGGTATTCATCACCTTGACGACGGGCCTTCGTCATGAGGTCCGCATTCTCGGCAAAACAAGCCTCAGGTACGTACTGGATTACCTGATAGATTTGAGTAATTTCCAAACCGTGTTTCATGTACCACTGCAGTAAGGGGGTGCCCAGCAAGATCTTCTCGGCCCACATACTTCCAATTAACATGCGGCGAGGTTTAGGCAAACACTCGTGTTGCTCCGCATAGGCGCCCATGGTCTCTCCAATATCCGCCCGACCCACCAGCGTATTCTTGAAGATAGGCGGACACTGGGCGAAGAGGGGCTTGAGAGTGTCGGGAACATGCAAATCACATTCTACAAAGCCGTAGAGCTGTCCCGAACGAATGGCGTCCAACATCTGGGGCAGACTTAGCAGTCGCCGACGACTCAAAGGGTACTCACGCTCTTTTAGGAACCGTTGTAAATGGGGCAGGGCCTTGCACATGGTGTGAAATTCACACTCCCACATCTCAATGAGATGGAAGCCTCGCTCTTTGACGTAATCTCCGTTGACCACTACTTCTTCGCGTAATTCTTGTGCCGATTTTCCACGGCGCTCATTGAAGCGTCCCGCGCTAAAATGACATTCGTGGCCGTGCCAGTAACACCCGTAAAACTGGAAAACAGTCGGTGTGCCTTGGACAAGGGCAAACCCATCGACGGGGAGTCGGCGATCTCCTATCCGCTTCTCTGTGGCGTTGGTCTGGTGACGAATATAAATCGCCCGTCTATAGGCTTCCCAGTCTAACCACTGGTCGGCGAGATGTTTGTACGGCGTCCGTTGAGGTGTAAAATGCCGTCCTTCTGCACACCAACGCGTATAATGACCGCTGGGTATGGGTTGGGCGAGCGACCACAAGTACAAGGCATTCGCGTCAAACCCAATGATTTTGGCACACGGTTTCCCACTGGGGAGAGTAGTCACATCCTTCTCATGGTAGCGGTGAAAAATAAGGCTAGGGCCCCCCACAATGTTCCGCTTCAAACAATCGTGCATGTCTGCATCTTTTTGTTGTATGAGTGAAAAGTACGTAGGACACTCTTGAAACAGATGGCGAAGCGCCAGACCGGGTAAACTTAAGCACTCCTTGAATATGTCCACATGCATTTGGCGACGAAAGAGTTGCACCATTTTCTCGGCCGCTTCGAGAAAGGGAACCACATCTAGGTTGTTATACCACACCAGGAAATCACGCAACGTCTGCATATGTTCATCGTTCCACACTTGTTGGAGTTCGATGTAGGTGGCCTCCGGCAGAGCTTCCCCTTTCAGGTCATTGTAAAACGCTTCCCGGGGTGGCAACTGGGTGTCTTCTAAGGCTCGTCATATAGGTGTAAGGAAAGTAACCTTTGGTTTGTGCACAGTCATAGGCCTTGACCCACTGGTCATAGCTACAATTAGGAGCTAAATAGTTCCGTACATCGAGAAAATGCAGTGGTGTGGTAGTGAGGGCCATATGGTTGTTGATCTTTTTGATCACAGACTTGAGGGTATGGGACTGGGCCAAGTAAGGGTAGAGAAATTCCTTCACCATGTTCAAGTCGTATCGCCCCGAATTGAAGCCGAGCACCGGTAACTGAGCTAGGTATTGTAGGAACCGTAACTTCAATTTCGCCGCATACGGTTTCGGTAAAGGGACATGCTGCGACTGCAGAGGCTGCGACTGGGATTCCGGCTCCGACTCGCACTCGGACTCTTCATCATCGCTGAACGCTACACCGGGTACAGGAATGCGGTCGTCCAGCTGGGCCAGTACGTCCTCGAACTTGGCCACCAACAATTCCGTACTGGCCGCACTGACTTTCTCTAAATACTCCATCATACGGGTGATCAACTCATGGGATTCCCCCGTGGACACGAAACACACCGGTGCAGCGTCATAGCCGGGCACGTTGGATGAAATGCTGACACTGAGGGGGATATGGCGCTGCGTCCACTGTGTTTTCGCCGAAAACAGGTCCATGGGCTCTAACAGGGCCTCAAAATCATAGCATGCCCGGTAGGGAAAATAACGGTCCTCCTCCGGTATCATCACACCCTCATCGGCCAGTTCCTGGAAAATAGTAGGTGCATTATGATACACTCCACCCGGATATACTCGCTTGACACTGTTGTCACAGGTTTTCTCGTGGCAATGTAAGTTGTAAGACTTTTTAAACACACGATGGCATTGGGCACAACTGAAAGACTGAGCGTACTGGCTCATATTGGTAATGAGGGAAAAATGACTCACGCCATTGTCATCGAACACATTGACTTTCATCGTAGCAGCATACCGTTCTGTTGATCGCCGAACCAATTCAGCCACAAATGTATCCTCCTCGCATCGTAATCGATACACAAAGATATTAATATCGAACAGTCTTTCCACGTCATCCAAATTCTTAAAGGGAACTCCACGGAAGTGCCGCTTATCCACGTCTTGCTGCTCTAAATACTCCTCCCAATAGCCATCGGCCACTGTGTCACAACGCTTGGGGTCACACTCGTCCAGATGCACGGCCAAACATCGAAACAGACATTTCCGGTCTTTGTAGGGCCCCTTTGGCCCTCCTGTTAATGCATACAGGCCGTGTCGATGAAGCAACCACGGGGGAAGTTGTACAGGAGCACCGATCGGGTGATCTCGCATTTTCGTGACGAAAAATGTGACGTTAGTCACCATTTCCACCAGCCATTGGGTATTGGGGCGTTGCAACTGGGCCCATTCCAATGGATCCAACGTAGTCAATTGGTCGATGAGTGGCTCGAGAGAAATAGCATCTGTGATCGTGAATGGCTGGTCAAACACATACGAATTATTACTCGGATAGAAATACCGCAGTTGGTCCGTGTTTTTATGCCGTAAGATATACCCAAATGTCACATTCAATTTGAAGGCAGTACGCTGATCTTGGAAAATGTTCTCGGCGTAAGTAGGAAGATACGTGAGGTCCTCCAACCGAAAATTGTACAAGTCCAAAAGACGACGGTTACGGTGAAAACAATGGCGTATGGTAGCCCAGTGTCGTTGATAAATGACCCTCACACGCTCGTCTTCAGGCAAGACTTCAACCGGAGGTGCTGCTGGGTCCAAGGGAAAATCTTCTCCACGTCTCATGCTTTTCGTCTCATACAAGATGGCAAGCAGGCAAACAGGCAGGGATGCAGGCAGACAGGTAAGTCCAATTGAAATACACCCCTTTCCCTAAAAATCGACTGCTTTTATACGTTTTCCGGTGAGTGGGGTGGGTTGAAAATGGCGGCACCTTATTTTACACACACAACACCCTAAGCCGCCATTTTGAACCCACCCCACTCACATCCCAGGTCAATGAGTGCACGGATGAGTGGGGTGGGTTGAAAATGGCGGACTTTAAGTGGTCTGGAGAAAATAAGGTGCCGCCATTTTGAACCCACCCCACTCACATATCACTCACTCACCCCGGTGAGTGGGGTGGGTTCAAAATGGCGGCCCCTTATTTTACACACACAACACCCTAAGCCGCCATTTTAAACCCACCCCACTCACATCCCAGGTCAATCAGTGCACGGGGTGAGTGGGGTGGGTTCAAAATGGCGGACTTTCAGTGGTCGGGGAAAATAAGGTGCCGCCATTTTGAACCCACCCCACTCACATATCACTCACTCACCCCGGTGAGTGGGGTGGGTTCAAAATGGCGGCCCCTTATTTTACACACACAACACCCTAAGCCGCCATTTTAAACCCACCCCACTCACCCAGGTCAATCAGTACACGAGGTGAGTGGGGTGGGTTCAAAATGGCGGACTTTAAGCAGTCGGGAGAAAATAGTAGGCCGCCATTTTGAACCCACCCCACTCACATTAGGCCACGCCCCCTCATCACGCATGCGCACAACCACACTTTCACACCCAAACAAAGTTCTGCGCATGCGCAGTGAGGCGCTGTGCCCTCAATTGACTGTCTCTATACTACTGACGCTAATATCAACGCAAGAGGAAAGAGACCTGGGTGTTATCCTGGACTGTGACCTTAAGTTTCGTGCCCATGTGAATACTACGGTCAACAAGGCTAACCAGCTGCTAGGAATCATAAAACGAACATTTAAATACTTGAACTCTGATCTGTTTCTGACACTTTACAAGAGCCTAGTACGTTCCAAGTTGGAGTACGCGAACTGTGTCTG
Source organism: Hanleya hanleyi (assembly GCA_036873755.1). NCBI lineage: Eukaryota > Metazoa > Mollusca > Polyplacophora > Lepidopleurida > Hanleyidae > Hanleya > Hanleya hanleyi. The sequence goes on along the minus strand of JAVTVY010003109.1, from coordinate 25,421 downwards.
GTCTCCTAGGTTTCAGTGTGACAGAGACAAACTTGAGAGAGTCCAGAGAAGAGCAACCCGAATGCTCTCTACTATATCTCATCTCCCTTATAACCGCAGACTTCAATCACTGGACTTACCTACACTGGAACACCGCCGACAAAGGGGTGATATGATTCAAGTTTTCAAGATAATGAATAACTTTGATGTCGTTAAATCGAATTTTCTTCATAGGCAGTTCATTCAACGAACCAGGGGTCATAGCCTGACCTTGTATAAAAGAAGATACAGACTAGATGTTAGAGGAAACTCATTCGCTATGAGAATAGTGACACCCTGGAACAAGTTGCCTGAACATGTAGTATCTGCAAATTCTGTTAACTCCTTCAAAAATAGACTTGACCGACATTGGAACACGACTATTGATAGATTTTGGTACAGAGATGGGTGGTAGCCGGAAGCGGAAGGAAGTAAGTTCACGCTGGAGGAGCTTATAAGTCTATGACTTAGTACTCAAATCAGAGGTATTCAGGTATTCAGTTTCATGGCATCAGCACTATGACACTGCAGTGTATTTCGTAACCAGGTACCGGGTATCGATAATAAAAGTAATATTGAGTAAGATACTCGTAATCACATAAATCATTCAAAGATACAGTCATGTACGTTCCAACGTACCGTATCATATTTTTGGACAACAGCTACAGCTGGCGAAGTCATATGGAATGCACAGTTTCCTTCTTTCCTAATTTCCAAGATAATGGGGAAGTTCGTCATGTAAGGATCTTCAAACCGGGAACACCGTGTGCAATACAGCTTGTCGGGTAGCTTCCATGTGTAACAAGGTTCCCTACATGTAGTCGCCTATTGTGTTGTCATGGACCTTTTGGGGTGAAACTTGGCATCATACATCTGCTACTCAGAACTGATCTTTGACATATTTTTCATGTTTATCGGTGCTTGGCGTTCAGAGCATTGAGAGGTCAACAGAATTAGCATGTCAGCAGTACCCGTGAGGGAGGTATTTTGGACAAATGGTGTTATTTTTCTCAACTGCAGCTTTAATTGATCAGATAAGTCATGAACTAATTATTCATGTACTGGTACTGTTTATTTCATTGGGATATGTTTATGAATTTAAGATAATTTTCATCGCGAATAATCAGAGGCTATTTCAGGTAGACTACTCCCTTGGAACCAAACAAACCAGCAGAGTGCCATTGACAATGCCTGGAGGGCAGGAGCACCCTTGCTGCAAATTCCTTGCGCATTTAATCCACGTAGTGCCAACTGCCATCATTTATATAAAATTGAAGAAGTGTATCTCCCTGATAAATGCCATGTATTTTAAATAAATTTGATGCATTTGTCTGCTAAGAAAATTTCATTCCCCATCAAAATTTGAAGTGAAAATTAGTTGATTTTTTTTCAAGGTTGATATTTTGACAGAAAGGGTGCATGAAACGACAGGATGTGTCCAAAATAGCTCTCGTCCAAAGTAGCTCTCTCGCCCGTATACGGAGTCACATGTCGAATAAGCATTTGGTTTACCACAGAGATTTTTTAAGTCCCTGCAGACGTAAGCTTCAGTCTAAAATAAATATTATCCTTTATTTAATATCTTTAACCCCCCTGATGGTCAAATTAATCTATATTTATTAATTCATTGTCTTATTCCATATTTCATTTTCGTTCCCCTTCCCCTTTCCTGCATTATGCAAACCCCAACACATACCAACACCCACTCACATATGCACACATAAATACACAGTTTAAAGGACGTGTCAGCTTTACCCGGGAGAAAACCCTCTTGCTGTCACGTTTGTAAAGCGAAAAAATTGTTTCTCCATATCAGCATGAAAAGTTGTGTTTCATACATATGAAATACCGAAATTTTACACTGAAAACTCTCACAGCCAATGGTGACGTAAAACGGCGTGGATGAACGTTGGAAAATGGGCGCTTGGTCGTTTTTATATTTTCTGGATACATTTTCACAGAGAATTCCCTTTATATTCAAAATATGACACCTCCAACCAAAATCTAATTCCATGTTCTCAATTTTATCAAATATACCACAAACATATATTGAAATATCATTTTGATTGAAGGTGTCATATTTTCATGAAATTTAAAATAAGTTTTGTTTTCTCTGTTCACTTGGAAGACGGCGTTATATTGGCATTTTAAGAGTATTTGGTGTTGCATAGCTTCTTGGCCGTGTGGTTAGAGCGTTTGGTTGTGAATGAACAATGTTGTCAAGTTTGAGTTCGAATCCCAATTTTGTCGATTTATTTTTTTTTGTTTTTTTTTATCCATAGCTGAATGACTCCTGAAGAAATGTTTCTGGAGTAAAATAATAAAAAAAAATATTTTACAATTAATATTTTGTAAGTAGAAAATCCCCAAAGCTGTTCTATACAACGTATCACCCGAAACAGACAGGCCTAAATATTTTTGTCATCAATACGTACGATATTTAATTCATGGATGTGCGTATATAGTAGTAAAGTAACATAGCAATGGCAAATATGAACAGAAGTGTGCCATTCAATAATTTGAGGTGTGAATGTTGTGGCAAAAACTTCCGGCTAGGCCAAACCAGGAATACAGATTACTGTTTGTTTAATGTTGGTCATGATGGTGCTGAATATACATTACAATCTTTTGTTCACAATAGTTGCTTCTCGTTCATGTAATTATTTATTGAAGATATTCGTGCTGTAATGAACCAAATAATGTGGTTTGGGTTGCCCCAAGAAGTAAAAAAGACCATATAAAGTGTTGTCTTGTGAGTGCTCTACATGCTATTGTCTTACCTGCATCGCTTTCATTTTATAATTAACTCAGCCTTACATGGAGGACCTGTTCCTGACGAGCGCATCGCACACTCAACTCTGTATAATAATAGAACTGGGGAAGACCGGCCTTTATTGCTTGAATACGTCATTCGTCTAGCACAAATTTAGGAAAGCTGCCAAGAGGGTTTTTTCCCGGGTAAAGCTGACATGTTCTTTACTATTTTGATGCAGCATTTATATATAATTGGTAGGCCTAGCTAACACAGATTTCATAGAGCATATATTGCTCAAATGTTAAGTGAAAGCTGTTATAATAAAATAATATGGCGTTGACAGAGGTTGGACGACACTGATATTTGAAAAGAAACAAGGGAACTTTGTTGTTCCGACGAATGTACGGGCGCCTGCTGTTCTGACGGCACACGTAAGAATTTTCCTATTTTCCAAGCAAACTCAGCAAGGATCGCATTCGTGGACCACGGTAAAAGTGCCTGGAACAAGTGAATATTTACTTTTGCGGTTTATGCGTACTGTTCTCAGACTAAATACGAATGGATTTGCACAGCGTAGACAAAAACTTGTTGTCTGATTTCCGCAAACACTCAGTCGATTAAAATTGCGCGCCAGAATATGAGTGAATCGGCTTGCGACTATATCTCGTGGTTGTTTCACACGATTTAGGTATATCCTGATTGATCCCGAACTCTTCCCGTTATGTGCTCTCCCTGATCCACCGACCCCACGCATCTCACGCAAATAACCTTGTGAACTACTTCAAGAGCACAGATACACGCACATCGTTATTTTTTCCAATATACCAGAATACGAACCACTCATACTAGATATATGCTATGTACCATGTCGACCAAATATACTCAAAAATGAAGTATCTAGTTCACGTGGTTCGGCCACCTTCTTGAATTTTGTTAAAAACTCAACATATATTCAAACGAATATGAATGTGCGACCGTGAGAGGTACGGAGTTCTAATTCATTGCATTGTATTTCCAAGAAGGAGTTCTTATATGAGTAATTTTCTCCCACTTCCGGATACAAATACAACGTAGAACCGTTTTTACTTTATCAATAACGACTATTGATATTTCTGACCACTTGTTCGTGTTGGTTCCCCTTCCCCTTCCCCGCCTTATGCAAACCCCCAACACATACCAACACCCACTCACATATGCACACATAAATACACAGTTTAAATTTAATATTTTGATATAGCATTTATATGTAATTGGTATAGCTAACACAGAGCCTTGCGACTATGTCTCGTGGTTGTTTCACACGATTTAGATATATTCAGATTGATCCCGAACTCTGTACCCGTTATGTACTGTCCCTGACCCACCCACCCCACACACATAGCCTTGAGAACTACTTCAACATCAAAGATACACGCACATCGTTATTTTTGTCAAATATACCAGAATACGAGCCACTCATACTAGATATATGATATATACCATGTCGACCAAGAATACTCGAAAATTAAGTTTCTAGTTCACGTGGTTCGGCCACCTTCTTGAATTTTGTAAAGGCTCAACAAATATTCAAACGAATATGAATGTGCGACCGTGAGAGGTACGGAGTTCTAATTCATTGAGTTGTATTTCTAAGAAAGAGTTCTTATATGAGTAGTTTTCTCCCACTGCCGGATACAAATACAAAATAGAACCGTTTTTACTTCATCAACCACGACTATTCTTTCTGACCACTTGTTCGTGTTCGTTCCCCGCCCCTGCCTTATACAAATCCCCAACACATACCAACACCTATACTCACATATGCACACATAAACACACAGTTTAAATTTAATATTTTGATGTGGCATTTATATATAATTGGCATAGCTAATATGAGAGTAGAATGTAATATGGGGGTTGACGGCCATGGAAGCCTGGAAGCCGATGACGTCACTTAAATACGTCGGAGGATCATAAGTGCGAGCAGGTGCGCGGGGTCGTGGAGTTTTCGAAGCTATTTTGGTTGAAAGGTCACGGAGGGTTATCGGAGCGAGCAGGTGGCTCGGGGTCGTTGAGAGTTCGTCATCCACCTAATTTTACTACATATCTATACATATCCGGTTATTTATACATGATGACATCATGCCACGTCCCCCCCCCGAACCTATATATAAGCGCTCTTGTCTACCGTCATCCACCTAATTTTACTACATATCTATACATATTCGGTTATTTATACCTGATGACATCATGCCACGTTCTCCCCCGAACCTATATATAAGCGCCCTTGTCTATCATCATCCACTCAACTTTTCATCTCGCTTCAAAGTTAGACAGCATACCTAGCCCATAGAATTGAAATTAACATTTCTGTTGAAGATGATCTTCTTTATATGCAATAAGCGATAATTGCGAACCGTTGAAGTGTGTTAAGTTCACGGACAAAGCCTGGGAAAAGCGGAAGTCACATCTCTACCATATAGGTAAATCTGTTGAAGATGAGCGTGAATCTCCACTGCTTATTCACCTAGATGAATATTCCTACGTCGCTCTATCGATGTTTACTCGCTGATCATTGAAAAATCTGAGATGAGTGAATTCTATTTCACATAAAATATCTCCCCCCAACGAAAATGAATTGTCATAATATCTCATGGCTAGAAATACAACAATCCCTTGTTTCAACCTAACGGAGTATCTGTCTATCACACTATTACATATCCCTTTGAGAGAAACATCTACTATAACGCTATGTTGTATTCTCTTGCTTCTGGCTTGCAGGAAACAAGCTTACGTTTATGTATACTATGATTGTCTTTTTGAATTTGGTGCTAATACTGTTATATAGAAAGTGGAATAGGTCTTTGGATTATGGACGCGGATATTCTCTAATGGACGACGGCTGGATTATGAATGACGGATTAGACGCTTGTAATTGTATACATCACTTCTTTACGCCACCATTATAAGGTATATTTTAACGCGATTATATCCTATCAACGACGATATTCTACCCTTCCCAACGCTTCCAACCCATCATCTGTAATATCTCTACACAAGGAAGATTTTTCCACTACATACTACTACTACTTTTCGCATTTTGTTGTGGGGTTATAACCATTTTTTTTAGTATTAACTGTACTGCATGTTAACTGTACTCATGTTAAATAGGAAGTACATGTACCACGACCTATGTTACACTGAGGCCCGCATACAATTCCCTGGCCTATGTTATTTTTAACGGCGCATAGGATACATGTAGCTAGCTGTTTTTAACATTAGCCAAGTATACATAAATTGTTACCAGCAACCACTTTCCTATCGCAAAAAGCCAGAGTTCAAAATAGAAAACATCGGTATGGTTCTTATACGTCATCAGTGCAGCCAGTATTAACTGCACTCATGTTAAACATGCAGTACATATACCACGGGTCACGTTACCGTATACAATGAGGCTCACATACAGTTCCGAGGCCTAAGTTATTTTTAACCGTACATACTATACTTATAGTTTACATGTTACTTACGTGTGGTGGAATTATTCCTATAGCCACGTACATCCCAGTATGAAATGAAACGATAAAACCGCTTCGGAATTCACATTCAATATAGGTAGTCGGGCTCACTGTTATATATGTTATTTTCGTCTCATTGCCAAGTAATACTGGAACTTGCACACACCATCAATGCGTGGAGAACAATCGATACACAAATTGATACCCCTATCACAAGTCGTGAAACGACCCATTCATTCAATACCACGAGATGAAAGGAACATTTTCCTTCCACTTGGTGAATATTCCGCCACTATTTGAACACCTCGCGACACAACTTCATATCAATATAGGTAGTCGGGCTCGCTGTTATGTATGTTATTTTCGCCTCATTTCCAAGTAATACTGGAGCTTGCACACATCATCAATGCGTGGAGAACAATCGATACACAAATTGATACCCCTATCACAAGTCGTGAAACGACCCATTCATTCAATACCACGAGATGAAAGGAACATTTTCCTTTCACTTTGTGAATATTCCTCCACTATTTGAACACCTCGCGACACAACTTCATATCAATATTTCTAAACCACGTATTATACCATTAGTCCAACACTGTGCATAGTTTAGTCATGAGATAGGTACCCCCGCTTGCTGTTATATAGGCTATTTGCGTCTTATTTCCAAGTTATACTGGAGCATGTGCTACACGTAAGGTGAGACGCTCAGTCCTGTTTGTTTATCGCATCTGTCGGACGTCTTACTTTATAAAATAGATCGGCCCACAATATACGTTCATCAACAGTTGACGTCACGGTTTAACACAGCTATGCATAACCTTCACCCTATGGTCCAGACCGATGTTTCCCATCTAAAAAGTTAACTAATTGATGGTCTATGGGACACAACTCCACATCAACCGTTTTCAGAACAACACTGTACGCTAACTGACAATTTTGTTTTCATTTGAGCAGTGTAAGATGCGCCTGATCGAGGTCAAAATTCTATTAAACAGTGTCAGTCCATTTAATTTTTTTTTTCTCTCTCTCTTTTGTAGAAGAACCAATCTTTAATTATGGATGAAGAAAAGGAGATTACCAGATTAGGTAAGATTGTAATCTTTACCCATATAGTATTACATGTTCTCATAAGTAGTGTTAAATGGACAGTCATAGGTCAAAGGGTTTTAGAGCAGAGGATTTAATGATGAATGTGTTTCTCACAGAGGAAGAGGAGTAGTGATGAAAAGGAGTAGTCGGATTCAAATGTTCGTGCTCAGTACTAGTATGGAATTACATATCGATGGCGCACAATCTAATATCCCTATAACTAAACGTGGACAATAACAGGTCGTGACACGACCTCAAACATTGCACCAATCACGCAAAATATACGAATAATTCAACACTGTAATCAAAGGTTTAGTCATGAGGTAGCTAGAATGGGTCTCTGCTCAACAGGCTAATTTTATCTCATTTAATACTGAAGCGTGGGCTGCCAGTTATTTACTTTCCGAACGTCGAGTGCAAGAATAGGTCGACCGGAAGTGACGTCGATAAAGCAGAAAAGTCTCTATAAATGCGATTATTCGACAGTCATACATTATTATCATCTCAATATTTCAGAGAACAACATGGATTATTCACGTCTCGATTCCTTTACCCGTGTCGAAGATCTGAAGGCTTGGGCCGAACGATATGGACTTTCGAACGATGATACCGTCAACCTCCGACGAATTCAACTGCTGGCGGATTCGCTCGGTCGTCTCGTCCCCAGTACAATGACCCAGTGCGATCTGTGTACCAAAACGTTCGCCAGTAGGAGATGCATGTTACAGCATAAACGCAGGATACACCAAGGTCATTCTCTGTTATGTGCCGTGTGCGATAAAACTTTCACCCGTCCGGATGCACTGAAAGAACACCAGCGTATCCATTCGAGGAAAAGACAAGCGGAACCAATCGACAATCATGAGGGAAAATATTCTAGGAAAAACGGTAAGTCATTCATCGTTTAAAGGAACCATTCCGGTAACGTTATAACCAACTATATCATCTAACACTCCTACGAAGAGAATTTACACCTAGTACTTAACACAACACTGCGCCCCACCTACTAAATGTCGGTCATCAATGATATGTTTCGCCATTCTAAGCTACATATTTATATTGAACAGATCAACTTCGGGTGGCATCGTGTTCGTCGTCCGATGGTTCAGAACTTCTTCCACTTAACCGTATCTCTGTCAGAATAGAAGAGCAACTAATATGAAGGGTCGACTCGAGTCCACTCTCTGTTTAAGTTTATGGTAATATTACAGCACATATAAGCGAAGTGGGAAGAGATGCAGATATACTGACAGGGTCACATGGCTTCACAGTATAGTCTTCTGGTTAACCTATTTTAAGAATCTAACAATTCGTGATATGTGTTATATCCCAGGTACGCTTTTATTGTACCTGTTCATGCGGCAACTTGGATGACATGACCACACGACCCCTATAACCGAGCATAATCCCATGATCTACGACTCGACAGTTCATCACTGTATTCAATCTGAGCTTAAGGGCGAATTAACCCGACAATTACACCACAGTTGAAAATATATGTTTCATTATATCTTCAGGTCAACCCGCTCGACTGACCAAATGTAACTGGTGCGGAAGATTCAAGTGCCTGATACCCGGAAAACAGTTCTGCGAGGAGTGTTCTAGCCGAGATCGTGCGTGTTCTTTCTGCCATCGGCCACTACCCGAACGATTTTATACCAGTCATCCGCAGCATTGCAACAGTTGCCATGGCAAACAGTCGGGAGGGGCGAAATCGTCGTCGTCCGCGCTGAACGGAACTCTGCACACCCACACTATTCAACCTACTAGAACGACCAGTTCAGATATTCTACATTTTTTAATAGCAATGAAAACGCGGTTCGTCAACTGCTGACGGCAACGTTAAACGAGCAAAGGGGGATCAAGTGGTACGTCTCCCTACAACTCCGCCTCGCTCGAACGACTAATGATGGTGAGACCACTTACTCCGAACCCCTGTTCAGAAGTCTTAATTTCATTAGCACAAACCTATCCCAGCTCGAACTGCAGCTCGCCGAGTCCTTCCAGAAAATACATTCCAGCTTCCAGGAGTATCAGCGAGATGGAAGCCAGTGGATCTTGGACGAAATTATTCACCTTCAGGTGCACATCGCTCAATATGTACCCTTTCAAGGTAGTAGCTATATCCCCACGCCACAGAATCTGATTAAAAAGAAGGCGATTGTCAACCCGCAGAACACGGATCAGTTTTGCTTTCTCTGGTCGATTCTAGCGGCCTTACACCCCGCGAAGGATCACGCGTATCGCATTCGACATTATAAACCGTACCTGAACGAGTTAAATGTCGACGGAATCGATTTTCCTATCCCTCTATCTCAAATATCGAAGTTCGAAGCTCGTAACGATATTTCCGTGAGCGTATTCGGTTACGACAAAGGGGTTTTTTCCCTGCATATTAGCGAACAAAAGTTCGACAGACACGTCGATCTTTTACTCATCTCTAAAGACGAGAAGAGACATTTCTGCTTGATCAAGAACATGAGCCGATTGTTGGGAGATCGTACAAAACATCGTTGCGCCCATTTCTACTGCAATTATTGTTTGCACGGGTTTTCTACTCGACATGTGTTAAACGATCACATTCCCTACTGCTCTCGACACGGCCCGCAGCGAAACAGGCTCCCGGAAACCCCCAAAGAGCAGTTGTTGGAATTCAAAAATATCAAGAAACAGTTACGCGTTCCGTTTATCATTTACGCAGATTTCGAATGTTTTACCCGTAAAATTCATTCCGAATCCGGGGCTACCACCAAATACGAGCGTCGCGAACCGTCCGGGTTTTGTTATACCGTAGTGAGTACAATGCCCGAACACAGTAAGCCCGCTGTGGTATATAGGGGTCCCGATGTCGTAGAAACTTTCCTGGAAAAAATCGTAGAAGAAGATAAACGAAACTGTAATATATTAGAGTGTGTCAAACCTATGCAGATAACCCGGGAGGAGGAAAATTCCTTTAAAGCGGCGACGCATTGTCATATCTGCGACAAGGAACTAGGCGCTGACAGAGTACGCGACCATTGCCACTTGACGGGAAAATACAGGGGTCCCGCTCACAATCAGTGTAACTTACAGTATAGATTCAGAAGGTCTACCAAGCGGGAAAAGCGTCAGTTTTTTATACCCGTCGTTTTGCATAACACTAAGGGCTATGGCGATCATCTCATATGTAGCGTTATGGGAAAATCCAAGAGCCTGAAAATAACGTGTATCCCGAATAACATGCAGAAATACATCTCCTTCTCTCTCGGTAATTTAAGGTTCCTGGATTCTCTACAGTTCCTCAATGCCTCCCTCGAAACTCTGGTCGACAACATGTCTAAGGAAGGTACTGAAAAATTTCACCAGCTCGGGCAACATTTCCCGAACCCTAACCAACAGCGTAAAATGCTGAGAAAGGGAGTCTACCCCTACGGCTATATGTCAACCGAAAGTAAATTTTCTGAACGCCAACTCCCTCCCAAAGAAGCGTTTTACAACGACCTCCGCGAAGAGCCTATTTCCGACCATGACTATGCCCACGCGCAGTCTGTATGGTCGAAGTTTGGAATTCTAACTCTGGAGCATTACCACGACCTCTACCTAAAATCCGATGTCCTGCTACTAGCCGACGTATTCGAAAATTTCCGCAACATTTGCATGAACTACTATCATCTCGACCCGGCTCACTATTATACCTCACCCGGTCTGTCATGGGACGCCATGTTGAAAATGACCGGTGCGCGTCTACAATTGCTGGACGACATAGATATGCACCTAATGATAGAACGGGGTATCCGCGGAGGTATTTCAATGATCTCTAATAAGTATAGTAAGGCGAACAATCCGACCATGGTCGACTATAATGCCGACTCGCCCAGTAAGTACATTACTTATCTCGACGCCAATAACCTATACGGGTGGGCTATGTCGCAGCCTTTACCCCTACGAGACTTCGCCTGGATGACCGACGAACAAATCCAATCGCTGGACGCGACCGAGATAGAGAAAGTTGAAGATGATGCCGAAACTGGTTATATTTTCGAAGTCGACTTACAATATCCCTCGTCACTCCACGAGGCGCATAGCGACTATCCTCTCTGTCCCGAACGAATGACGGTGACCGATGACATGCTCTCGCCTCAGTCTCTCGGATTGAAAGAAGAGCTAACGATTAAAGGCAAATCCGCTGTCCCCAACCTTCGCGACAAATCGAACTATGTGATACGCTAGCGCGATTTGAAGTTCTACCTGCAACAGGGGATGGTTTTGACTCGTATCCATCGCGGGATAGAGTTCACGCAGTCTACATGGCTGCAGCCGTACATCGCGTTCAACACGTACAAACGTAAGGCCGCTAAGAATGACTTCGAGAAGGACTTTTTTAAACTGATGAACAACTCGGTGTTTGGGAAAACGATGGAGAATCTTAGGAAACGTACCCGGATAGAGCTCATCAACTCAAAACGGATACTTCAGAGGATGGTCGCCAAACCCTCTTTTCAGGCTTTCAAAATTTTTAACGAGGATTTAGTCGGCGTCAATCTAAAGAAAATTAAATTATTTTTGAACAGACCCACCTACGCCGGCTTCGCTATTCTAGACCTCTCGAAGCTACTTATGTACGACTTCCACTATAACGAAATGAAGCGAAAGTATGGTCAAAAAGCGAAGCTGCTATTCACTGATACGGATAGTTTGTGTTATGAAATTGAGACGGAAGATTTGTACGGCGACATGGCGCGGAATCTGGCTTTGTTCGACACCAGCAACTGCCCAAAAGACCACCACCTCTATAGCGCTACCAATGCCAAAGTACTTGGCAAGATGAAAGATGAATGCGGCGGAACTCCTATAGAAGAGTATGTAGGCCTTAGGCTCAAGTTGTACAGCATTCTATACGGGGGAGAAGAGAAGAAAACGGCGAAGGGGATAACCAAGTATGCTATAAAGAAAAAACTTCGACATATCATGTATAAAGACTGTTTATTTCAACACAAAATTGTAAAAACGACCATGAACCAGATTTGCAGTATTGACCACCAGTTATAGTCATACCGTTGAGAAAGTAGTGTTATCCGCCTTTGACGATAAACGGTATGTACTAGATGACGGCATCAATACTGTGGCACATGGCTTCATCGGATTACAAGCGTCTAGTCCGTCATTCATAACCCAGCCGTCGTCCATTAGAGAATATCCGCGTCCATAATCCAAAGACCTATTCCATATTCCATAAAACAGTATTAGCACCAAATTAAAAAAAAACAACAATCATAGTATACATAAACATAGGCTTGTTTCCTGCAAGAGAGAAGCGGTCAACAGTTTTCAGTGATGCTGGCAAGACATCATGATGTTCCAAAAATATCAAATCCGTATCGCTGATCAGTATTCTTAATCCATAATATTCGTTGTAAAGTCGTCATCTAAAGAATGATGTATCTCAGTCACGCTTTGATTGTGACTGTTCATCACGTTGGGCACACCGGTTCTCGTCAGATCACCGAAGTTAAGCAGCGTTGAGCTCGGTCAATACTTGGATGGGTGACCGGGTGCTGTACTGACTGGGCTGATCAGTGTCCAGAATAATAGGAACTGTGGACACTCTCGTGTTCTGGCACATGTAGGCACCGTCGTGATATGACTGAAACAATGTTGAAAACGACGTTAAATCCTACTCACTCACTCACCTGTTCATATGAGTACCATGAGGATCTTGAAGTACATGGGTTCATACGGCCCCTAGCCCCGGGTTAAGCGGAATTAGACACAAGTTACGAAACGTAGCGCCATAGACCTTGCACGCTACATTCGTATTTTGCTATCAGCATGCGATATGTATCGCCAAATTTGAGAAACTTTGAGTGGAGGCGCTTGGTGGAATAGCCCTGTTTTATAAGTTTCTGCAACAATGTTTTGTGACGTTGATTAAAATCATCACATTTAACACAGGATCTAGCAAATGCTACTAAGCGAGATATGTATACGCCATATGCAGGTCCCACTGAAATATTACTATCCAGAAAGGGATAGTTTACGATGTCGAAATTGTAATCATCTCTTTTGTCATAAAGTCGACGAGAGAGAATGCCCGCTTCATTTTTATAGATATAGAGATATAAATAAGATGTGCCTGTAGGGCTATCTGTAGTTTCCTTCAAATCCAGTGAAGGTGGATATATATCCTTCACTGCGTCATTTATATAGCGATTATCCACAGCGAGAAGATCGTCTATATAGCGTTTGGTGAATGAGAAGGAACGGGCTTTGAATGGATCGGTTTTTGAAAGCGCCTGCATATAGTCATATTCATAAGAGAACAGATACAGGTCAGCCAACAGGGGTGCACAATTAGTACCCATTGGAATACCTATATGCTGCTGATATATTGTGTTGCCAAATTTCACATAGATATTTTTAATGAGAAATTCAAGCAACTGTATAAACAAAGTAACATCCCATGAATGATATCTCTTGTATGTAGTCGAGCTAAAGAATGCTTTATGGCTTCCGACATTAATATATCTACGATCAGTTTTCTTGAACACAGATACTATTAATGAACTTATACAGTCAATAAGGTCCTGATGAGGGATTGTAGTATAGAGAGTCGAGAAATCCCATGTGGATACATGTCTGTACGGTATGTGACCTTTAGCATCAAGTTCTTCCGTAAGATATTTTGAGTTTTTCAATATCCACATACATTCAACGCCAGAGTTCTTAGAAATAGTGGCGCAATACCATTCCCAAAATGCTTTTACCTCCTGAAGGGCCCTCGTCAATAGGGTTGAAAGAAGCTTGGTGGTGCAGCTTCTAGAACCAGCTATGAATCTAGCTTTGTATGGTGATTTATGCATTTTGGGAGTCCAGTATATTTTTGGTATGTCGTTATGATTGGTTGGAAGACAAATACCTCTTTCCCTGAGAAACTTGTTGTGATTGTTAAATAAATCTTCCAGAGTAAATGGAGTTTGGGAGTAAGTAGACGTATTTGATGAAGATATGTCTACACTCAATTCTTTAACCAGCACCTGGTAATAGTAATATTTACATATGAATATTATATTATTCGGAGCTTTGTCTGCTGGGACTATGACGAATTTACTCTGGAGATTTGCTAGAACTTCTTGCGAATTGAGGTTTCTCAGTACTTGTTTTGCTTGGGGAAGAGTACTTCTGTCAATATGGCGGATTGTTTCAACGACCTTGCTCTTGGTGAGGTCCAGCCAATCAGCGAGTACTGTAGGTTCAACTTTTTCTCGCTTAGACCAATCAATAACGTACTGTTCTAATGCAGACAGGACTATCTTCTGGTCGGCCTTCAGATTTATTCTTCTTGGCTCTCTATATTTAGGTCCTTTCATCAGGAGTAATTTCAGATCCTTATCACTCACCACATCAAGGTCACCAGTCACAATATGTTTGCATGGTGTATAGATAAAGTTCGACAATTCACAATCACAACGTGTATAAGTTCCAGTCAAACTCCCTGACAGCATTGGAGTAATTGAATATTTTGGTGGCTATAGATTTAGTATATTTATATGAAATGCAAGGAGGTTCTGTGAACTTGAAATAGTTTGATCTCCAACTACATCAGAGTGAAAACAAATGACGGCTAATTTTACAAACTATGTATGTTTATTAATAAAATGCGTGGAATTTATTCATCGTCTTCGTAAAGTTTATCGAACAAATGTTTCTTCATTTTAACGCTTTGTTTCATCGCTTCCTCATAGCTCGTGTTGTAGGACTTCTGAAGGTCATCACAGGACTTCATGATTTCTTCATGAATTGAGTCGTTCTCCAGAGCTTTTATACCCAGGATCACATCGAGGTACATCCCGCGTAGCGTCTTCATCATATGGGGCATGTATTCAGTTATTGCTTGGACCTCAGCATCCTGCTTGGTACATCCATTCGTTATTAACTCTCTAGTCTTCATTTTGATATCATCGTTGACTTCCATACGCGCTGCTCTACCGAACAGGGCTTTCCACGTGTCGTGTTTCACCGTATGGGACGCTTTACGGGTATCCAATTTCTCACGTCTCCCTTCTCCCGTTTGTTCCTTATACCAAGAAGGTATTGCCTTTGTGTATAGACATTGTCCCATCTGTGCTCGCGCATCCAGCTTCATTCTTAGTCTTTGGCTTTCCGGTGTAGTCGGCTTCAAATCTATTATTAGGGAACCGTAAGGCTTGGCGGTGACTTCTTGGTACTTTTTCGTGAAATAGTACGTTTTGAGGATACATGCGTCTTCCGAATAGTTGAACTTGATGCCGATCGATGGGATTGTTGAATAGCACGAAGTATTGGCAGTTCAAGGTGATGTCTCTGGAAGCCTTGCCTTGGGGGAAGAGATTCTGGGTCAAGTAAATTACGGATAGATTCCGATGATGAGAGCCTTTGGTAAACAGATCCGCGACTTGTCCGTCTGATTTGGCTTGGCGCATCATATCGTCGAGGACCACAATATTGATCTGCGCGGGGTCGAAATAATAGGTCTCACCGATATCGTGCGGGATTCCGGGAACGAAGCTCACATTCTGTAATCGAGTATTCTCGTAGGCGGGTTGCCTTTGACCGTAACACCAGACAATACGCGTAGGAGAAGGCTGAATGTCGGTCCCTTCCAAACGTTGCAACACCCATGACGTCTTCCCACAACCAGTCGGGCCGCTAACAGTCATGGTAAAGGGATGTTGAAAGGTCGCATTCACGTCCTTTGTTTCGGATACTCGTTCGTTTATACACGGTTTCGTATTAGTAATGAGATCGTTCTTTTCGTTAAGGGTAACGTAGAAATGAATGTCTTTCTTCTTCAAATACGCTTTCACCCATCGGTTGTTGTACTCGCTTCCTTTGTCGAAGCGGAGATACTTGGGTTGTCTCCCCTCAATCAGGATTTGATCGAGTCCCGAGATATGCTGTTTATTGGGAAGAGGGATAACCCACAGAAATCGCGAGAAAACGTCTATGACGAAGAGAAGAAATTGCACGCCATCGTTGTACTCGGATACATTGGACACGTCGGCTAGATCTGTATCCCAAAGATAGTCTATTCCCGCAGTGACGACCCTGCTTCTCTTAAAGGTATAACGAACTGGCTTTTGTAAACTATAAGCGTCCTGGTCGCTCAACCACTGCGTTAGCTCTTTACGCGCTACATTATATCCATCGGCCTTTAATAAGGTGTGTAATTTAGAAGGTCCGGTAAAGCTGATAGGGTTTTTCGGGTCGAAATAGGTTCGCGACAAGTACGTTTTCCACCCGTTTCCATTCATATCTATGACATCGAATGATGGAAACGGTGACTCACACCTCTTTAAATAAAATAAGAAAACAAACAGTGTGTGGTTTACTCAACCTTTATTAATATTGATAGGACAATGCGAGCGGTTTAACAATACAAGTTCAGCGAATTATTTAAACAATGTGAAAAATACCGTGTGACAAAGTTGTATACATAGCAATCGTTATGACAATGGTTTTGATCGAAATCCGTAACGATACTGGACAGGGATATACCCCGTATTAGTTGAAGTAGAACGTATATACAGTAGTGACCGCAAGTAAAAGAGTTATCTCCTTGAAGCTGTCTATCGCTGTAATAATGGAATTTACTATTGTTTTCGAGAAATTTTACAAACTGGTTCGAATAGTATTCCGGGGGATGTCCTAAGGAATCGAAAAATGTTCCTCGCTGGTCGCGGAAATAAAACACTACCCAGTGTTCTCCGGGGAGACTCGCCACGTTGGTATTCACGATAAAAGCCGCTGGTGTTCGTAGCACGTGGTTTGGAACTTTGTCAGCTGGGTACACACCGCGTACGCATGCATCCAGCGTACGGTCGCTGTGAATGATGCAAAGAAGTTCGTCCGTATTCATGGTGTAATGGAGATGATGTTGCGAGACTTATCCACCTCCAACAGTGCTGGGAATTCGGCATAGGCGACCCAGCTCACGTTTTCGGGCAATGGTTCCTCGAAGGTTGCTTCGAGACGTACGTTGCCAAGTCTTAAAGAGCTGAAGGTGGTCTTCTGCGGCGTAGGAGGGGTCGAGGTTGAAGGCGTAGAGGGTAGAGCCGTTATGATAACCAAACCAGGTTATAGAATTACCGAAGTTATCCCCGGTACGTCCTATGCTATCGAACAAGCTCAGGTAAGCCGATGTGAATGAACTCTTCGAGAACGTGTTATACCGCATTCTCAGGAAGTGACCCGGAGTCGTTACGCCGTCAATATTCACCGAGAGATTGGCTAGTTTGAAGTGTTGAAAGTTTAGGGGGGTTCTTTTTATAATCCCCCGCGACGGCTTTGGACGATACGAATCCGATCACCAGTCTGCTGGGATAGACGGATAAAAACATATTATCCCAGCGGAAGAGGGTCTGTCCCGTGGCTAAGGAAGCCATTTTGGTCTCCGTCCTCACGTACGGATACTTGGCAGATGTATTTTCCAAGATCTTGGCATGTCCCAATATCACGCCGGGGTTTACGCGAACTTTCTGAACTTTCAGGCTGATGTCTTGTATCATCAGTTTATACGCCGGATTTTCTTCGTCCGACATCATGATGAACTGCGGTGTGAAGCGATACATTTTGATGTATACATCCACATTGTTAAGCAAGTAGCGCTGTTGTTTGAAAACATCTTGCATGAAGTTTCCTTCCATTTCGAATACATTACTCTCCGCGATGAATCTGCTTCTCTGTGTAAGCCCGACATTTCCTCCTGTTGCGGGATCCGTGGAATTCAGATCATTACTTTCATCGGCTACATACAGTTGAGGGAATAGCTGAGTTGTTTTAGCGTCTTCACCGAAATTCATTAGCGTTTGAATGTACGCTTTATACGGGTAACTGTTGTCCATGACCGTCATAAGCTTACCCTGCATGGAGACGTCTATCTGAGACCACATAGTTTGGAAGAGTAAATTGATAGGGCCGCATTTTTCGTCCTTGCTCAAAGAGGTACCATCTCTGTGGGTTATTTTAGCCTTAACGTAGAGTCTGCAGGATTTCATGTCGATGTAATCTGAGCCTTGACCGGAATCAGGAATCAACGGGTGCATCTTCGGAGATTTGAGACGACGGTCGAACGTCGATAACATAGCGACTTTCAACCGCTGTTTGCGTAGGGGGTAATGAGAACAACGATAATTCGCTAGGTTGACCTTCGGTGAACCCTTTGTGGGTGAGGAGTGCCATGTTATAACTCAAAGAGATACGATCTTTTGGTCCGCGCTCTCCGTTTATCGGTGGGTGAACTGACGTTAGGAAGAGAACGCTTCCTATTTATGAGTTCCTGTTGACGCGTTCTCGATACTTCGGACTTGGCTTGTTCGACCACTTGTTCAGATGGAGTCGTAAGCTGAATATCTGGTGTCTTGAATTTCTTCCCACTGACGTTTTCAGAATGAGGGTCGATGGGAATAATGTAGAGGATTCACCCGTTTTACCGCCGAGTCCTCCACCCTTCTGCTTCTTAAAATACGTCAAGGGGTTATGGACAGACTTTGCTTCGTTCCGATAAAATCTGATCCATTTATTCACATCGGGGATGTACAACGGTCTCCCGGTCATAGCTGTTTTATGTGAAGCGTTACGATGACGGATTCGGTGAGGAATGTCGCCGGTTCACCTTGTGCGTCGGTTATATCGATTTCTAGATAGCGTACGTCGCTTAAAATGATGGGTAGGTAATACGGCGTGGGGTATATCCTAGATACCGGTTGCCTAGCAATAGCCACATCCTCATTCCCTTAGCCGGGTGCATGCTGGGTACACTCACCAGCATTGCATTCCCTATCGCCCAACAATTAACAGTAGATGAATATTCCTGCTCAGCATTACCTTGTGACAGCCTATCAGCACCGCCACCGGTCTGCACTGAGCTAGTGTCAGCCCCTAGCCACTTAATGTGAATGGGCTGTTTACGTGGCCTTTTACATTACTCGAATTCCCCCCCCCCCCCCCACACACACACGTTGGTTACCCCTGGATCCACTGTCCCCAGCTGAGTATTCTGCGCCGTCAATTGAGTACGCTATGCTGTCAAATGAGCACAATACTCAGTCAACTGAGTATCCTACGCAGTCAACTGAGCACCATATACGATCAAATGAGCACACTGCCCAATCAATTGAGAAGCCTGTATCAAGGCCACAACTTTTGAGACAGAGAAATATGTAGCGCACATAAAATCTCTAAACCTGATAGCTCGTCCTCCAGATTGTCATTTGACAATCGCTTCAGCCTTTACTTTTTCAACCCCCTCTAATACTTGCCACGTCAACCATAAACTCCGCCATAGTCGCATATAATTATGGCCCGCACGTAACGTCAATAATTATCGATAGAAAGTTAAACAGCGGCGTGTATAATGGCACAGTGAAACGCAATCACTGACCAAACGAACCACTTACCACGTTACCTACGTTCCCCGATAAGCATTATAGCTAATCTCTCATGCAATAGCCACAAAGTAATAGCTAGTGAAGTTAACTATGAATTCTGGCGAAGTCCAAAAATAACTCTGCGAGTGAGGCGAGTGAAGAGACGCCGGAAGTAACATCATTATACAGTAAAAGCGACGTTTGTGGAAAGTTCAGATTACTTTTCAATTCTGCATTATACCTCTGTTGACCTAGCGTTAAAAAGAATGATCTTGAAATTACTTTCGCCGCTTATATGGGGCAAGCAAATGAAAAGTAGTTCGCTCATGTGCAAAACTGAAGGAGGTATGAGGTCGGACTCGAACAACGCGGTGTGTGCGAGGGTGTGTCCGTATACGTCATAGTCATGTCGCAAAGGTGGACTTCCTCTATTGGAGGCAGGGACAGTGAAATGAGCCTGTGACACGGAGAATGCGCTGTGGGGAGGTTGAATGCAACAGGGGATTGTCTTGACTTATGTCCATCAAGGAATAGAATTTACGCAATATACACAGCTGCATTAATATGTACAATCCAACGAGAATAAGGTTGGTAAAAATGACTTCAAAAAAGACTTTTTTAAACTGATGATGAACTCCGTCTTTGGTAAGAGCACAGAAAACCATCAACCATATGCAGGTATGTTTCAGGATGATGGATACTGGTTTGCCGTCTTCGTTGACTCTCGTCATATTCCGATACAAGCCCTTGTGAAGCCCTGGGGGAGGAATGAAATTGGCGCGTCTCGAAACATTACCGGGTTCTTATATTCCGCTTAAATATGGATACACTCGGAGATGTCATGAGGCAGATAAACCATGACTAGCGATGATATAAGAAACCTCACCCAAGCCGAGATCGTTCAAATCCATCAAACAATTTAGAGAATGATTGCAAAACATTCTTCTTATGCTTTCAAAATTTTCAATGAGGATTCAGCCGGGGCCAAATCAATAAAACCAAATATTTCTACACATGCCCACCTATGCCAGTTTTGCCATATTCAAGATGATAAAGCTGCTCATGTAGAACTCTCAAATTAAGCGCATAGTTCATATCATGAAATTGAGACTGGAGATATCTACAAAAACGCATTATCTCGCATTGTTTGACACCAGCGAGAGATCATCCTCTCTACACTGACACCAATGCTAAAGTTCTGGGCAAGATGAAAGACGAGTGCGGAGTAACACCGTTGATGATCTGTTGCATGTGGTATTTCGATCAGTTGGAATGTTAAAGTGTTTTCAAGCCTCCTGGTCCAGCTTTTCCAGAAGCTTGATCACTTGCAACTGAATTATTTTTTGCAACAAATCGAATCGCTTTTAATTCCCTGTCTGGTTCTTACCGGAAATGGTAAATCGGTTCCATCCATCTCCCTTCCTTTGGGTCCTAATCTCGTCATAAACCTTGATGTGCGTCTTGGATGTGTCCTGTTATCTTTACGACACGCTCTCTTCGACTTGATTTTTATGTGTGTGTATTTTTTTTTTTTTTTACATTCGGCCAAAAGATATCGGTCGAAATATATGTGGGGATACACCCAAGTTACTATTAGTTTTTGTATTTTTTTGTAAATCGTACAGCCTTACAATCAACATGGCGTTAATAGTATACTGGTAGGTGAATATGCATGTCGCCGTATCAATGGTCAGGTTTTCTAAGAAGGACCAGTGAAGTTTATCCGAGAAATATCGAGTCAAAAAAGTCTGTAAATCTGTACAAAAGTCTGTAAGTCTGTACAAAAGTCTGTAAGTCTGTACAAGTACAAAAGTCTGTAAGTCTGTACAAGTACAAAAGTCTGTAAGTCTGTACAAAAGGCTGTAAACACTGAAAGTCGATGGATTTTTTAAATTGGGCTTTTGCCAGTAGATGGTTTCCCCAGAGTTAAAAGACTTTGTCGCCGACAAAAATATATTTGTTATATACATTTAGTTCACATATATTCTTCTGGACTTGATTACTTGAGACGATTGTTACTTACCTGGTGAATGTTTAATATTACGTAGCTGCGAACTGTCAAGTTTAGCCCCCCCCCCTCCCCCCCAGTCTGAAAGAGAAGGGGGTTATATACATCCAATCAGCCTCTGTTGTGCATTTCTTTGTAATTCAAAGAACATATCCATCTTCTGGCAATTTATTCAAGGTGGTCACAATTACATCTTACTATTACTATTTTTCCTTAAATATAAGAAGTCGGATATTTCTCACTTGCATTAACACTAACTGGTATGTACACTTGTGCATACGTATGCGAACTACTGAGAAATAATGCAATTACACCACTCTAATTTCCACTTGAATATAACTAGGCCAAAACCAAAAAAATTATGATAAACTGATCTTTCCCACTAAATAGATCCCTTCATATGCCCATGGGCCTAGCTCGTGTAAGTAAAAGAATGGATTTCTCCAAACTAATGTACTGTTTCCAATGGCACCACATCTGCCCTGTCTTACATTGAAATACCAAGTATTGGAAAAAGCCCCGGAAACACCTGCTGTACGTCAATTAGACCACGAGAGTTACAGTATCATGTGTGGAAATAAACATCAGAGGAACGGTAGGCCTTATAAAATAGGTGATCCAACACAGAAATGTCAAGGTTCATGACGTATTTATTTACAGATGCGTTCAATATTGTAGAAAACTTAACAAAAACTCGTGGATAATATAGGTTTGCACAATTTCATAATTATAATTATGGTCTTATTAATTTACACCATGCACATAAATATATACAGCACTATATATACATTGCCAATGATAAGTAATGTACACTGATGAGAATGTGAAAAAAAACAAGCAAAGGTGTTAGATATCTATCATCGACCGCCATGAGAAATGTAACTTCTTTTCTCGAATACATTTGACGCATGTTACGGATATTATGCATGTTCTTCAGATTTATGTTGTTAATATATACAGCACCGTAGGAAATGATCAAGTTTTCAATTCCAGAAATCCGCCGGAAACCTATTGGAAACTGTAGCGACACAGTTTCCAATAGGTTTCCGGAATTGGAAACTTGACCATTTCACGCAGTGCAGGTTGTCAGCATATACAGATATATTTACGTTGACAGTATATATATATATATGTATATTGACGTTGACAGTATATACAGGAATAATTACGTTGACATAATATACAGGTATATTGACAATGACAGTATATGCAGGTATATTTACGTTGACAGTATATACAGGTATATAACGTTGACAGTATATACAGGTATATAACGTTTCCAACTTACAATACATATTTTACAGAGCGTTTTCACAACACAGAATTCCACAGAATTATGTGCTAGATGATTCAATAAATATACTTGAAATATCTAAATTTTAAGTAGTAAACCACATGTTCGTCATACACGCATTTACAAAGTGAAGATGAATTACATTATATGTCATGGGCATTATGGTCAAAACAGCTGAAAATACGATGCGATATGAATTTACAGTGAAAATCAATAAGGGGCCGGTCAAAATTTATCGGAGTGGGGGGTGCATTAAAGAAATATAACTAAAAAATAATATAACTCGGAGTCCTAAAAAAAGTTCTAACAATGAGGCCTCCACAAAAAATAACCCAAGAACTCCCCCTCCCCCCCCCCCCTGCGCATGAGAAGCAAATTCACAGAAGTCAATACCGGTACAGTCGTATATATTTAATGATAAAAAAACAGGAGGTTGTATGTAAATGGTGCATCAACTCACCATCCCTTTGAATATTAGTTAGCTTGGAGCCTTCCAGTAATTCAAACCATAGAAATGACAGGTACAGGTATTTTTACACTGGACACAACAAAATTCCACTTGAATCAATCACACCATACTCAGTGTAACGGTGTGTATTGTGCTGGTTTCTAACTGTAATAAAGTGTGAACATGAACCGTGCAAGCACAGAGAACCACTCGGACTTGGAGGTAATTGAATAGGGCCCTGGTAGATGAAGAAACGTTTGATGGCAACAAGCAATTGGTGACAAATTGAAAGCTTATGCATATGCGATACAAGTTGGGTTCTTCAGTATATATGGTAGTAAAAAGTTACCTAGTTTGACCACTATTTTGACCTAGTGACCCCCACCCCAAAAACGAAAAAAGGTAATGAACAGACGTGTGTGCAGGATATAGGGGTCGAATAAGTCAGACAACACGTCAATGCTGATTTCATATAATGGTTTCATAGATTGGTTTCATAAATTGCAGTCATCTCATACCCCAGGGAACAGCTTTCCGGCGGTGTTCAAATATACTGACTAGATGGAGTACAGTATAATGCAGGAGTCAAACGAAATCCCCACCCCCCCCCCCCCCAACCTCGGGCAAGGGTCAGGTTTAGTGGGGCATTACCTGGGAATTTACAACATGTTTACGCCCCAGGGAGTGGGGCTTTCACACGTTTTCAGTCCTGTTTATGTTCGTATTGAGTTAATATTTCTTTTACCTAGGAATGGGACATAAATTGTATTTGGTTGAAGTTTAGGTGAGGATTCACTTCAATGTTTTGCCCCAGAGGGTAGGGCATTGAAGCATTTTAACAACTCTCATTTGCTAAGTCCCCACTAAACCCCGAGGTTGGGGGGGGGGGGTTTCACTTGACTCCTGCATAACCACAACCAAATTGACTGCAAAACAGCAAAAAAAGGCAATATACCCGGTAACAGAAACCTGCCTATCGTTATCTATAGACCATTCTGACGAAGTGATTTGAACACATATTTCAAGGTATTCTTACAGATATCAAACAAATTACGCCATTACAGTTAACATTGGTCTGTTGTTGTTGTTGTTGATGTTGTACTAGAATTTGCTAAATTGAGACTACTCAAAATTTCGAGGTTTTAAGGCAAAACATTCTTACAAAACGAAAGAGACCAAAATATATGTTTACCTTATGTGGTAGACCTCAAAACCTTCAAAGATTTCACACGAGAACTTCTCAGTTTTCGCACTTGTTTTCATGTTGGCCACAACACTCGCCACAACACAATTTCAAACAGTCCATGTGAAAAATAGAACAGGAACCGAAAACGGACTAGCAATATTACAATGCGGGCAACTGACATCCGCAACGCATTTCGGCCGATACAAGAGGACAAAACCTCCAACAACGCATGAGGCTACTTGTTTTCTGAATCAGTATACAAATGATAAAAATGGCATACACGAGTAGAATAAGAAACAGATTGCTAACCATGTGTTTACTCCAATTACTTTACATAGTATAATACACACGTACCAAAAGTATGAACATTGTTTCATTCATGGAAATGTTGGCGTAATGCCACTGTAGTAAAGACTATATACTAGCGTTGTTACCATTCAGCAGCTAAACGATCGAGTCAGCAGGAATTGAAGAAAGTTCTGCGAAATTTCAAGTGACATCAAACAGCGAATTAATATGGCGTAGCTGACTTTAAATGATTAGAATTACACAGAGGCCATCTAAATTCATAATAACAATAAACAATGTTATCTCGACTCTGGTCCCAAACCCTGATGAACCCTGTGTATCATATCGGCAAGGCTTTGGTGTAAGACCTCCTATTGAAAAGGTAATATCCTGGACAAAAGACTGACAATACAACTTGCAGCAGTTCCTTTGTCAATTATATTTCGTCAGTCTTA
>JAVTVY010003108.1:0-33082 GCA_036873755.1 Hanleya hanleyi | reverse complement strand
CGCATTTCCATAAATTTTGCCTTAAGTAGGGGTGGTCATTTTTTGTGGGTTTTACTATGGGCTGTGAGATTGTAGAATACGCTGGGGAAAAGCTATGAAATTTGTTTTTAAGTACCGTGTAGGTCTGTATATAACCCCATAGGCCTACTGGCTCAGTGCATAGGTGCATATTGGGTGGACATGTTGAGGTCTAGGTGAGCCCCTAATGAACCGATGATGTCGGTTGAGGTCTTATTTTGAAGCTCTCGTGGAGTAGCATCCCACTGGACTACTGGTCCGTCCGTGTTCAATGGTCTGCGCATGCGCAGTCTGGCCGTAGTAGAGAAAGCAGGCATTTTGGATGTTATGTGGGTGTATGTTTGGGATAGAGAGGGACGGCTATGGGTTCGAATGGGGCGTGGAAGGTGTCATGTTGTAGCTCTCGGGGGAATAAATAAATGAATAAAAAAAATCAATAAATAAAAAAAATAAAAAAATCGGCGAGTAGTAGACAAAGGGAAAATTGGGAAATACTGACCATGCCCCAGAATACTTCATATGCATATCACGGCCTTAAGGCCTATGTAAGATGTAATCTACTTCACATTTTAGTAATATAAAAAGCGCAAGTCCTATTGACCTTGCCCCTCCAAAGAAATAAGAAGTCGTGACCGATTCATTGTCAAAATCGGCTCTATTTTACAGGAGTATATACGATCAGGATGAGGCGACGTGACCGATCGAGATCTCCCTTGGCGCGTGAGAATGTGAGAGGCGAACACGACTTTCCTGAGGATCCAGCTGTGCCTTCCGCTGACGCCTTGCCAGAAGACCACCCTGTGAGTGACATCTATCGGCGCCATTGGAGCACCATCCGACGATGTTTCCACCGTCATCGCCCTATTCAAAACTTGTATAATTTCCGGCTACAGGACCTCACGTATCTTCCTAACTATGCCGAGAACATTTTCAGAGACCAAGTGACAGCATTCAAAGTGAATATGACATTCGGCTATATTCTACGGCACAAAGAGACGGACCAGGTACGGTATTTTTATCCGAGCAATAATACCTATGTGTTTGACAAACCATTCACCATCATCAATCGTGCGTCACTGGAGCCCCTCATCGACCAACTGACTACGTTGGACCCATTGGAATGGGCCCGGTTGCAACGCCCCAATACCAAGTGGACTGTGGAAATGGTCACCAACGTGACATTTTTCGTGACCAAAATGAGAGATCATCCTATCGGTGCTCCTGTACTACTACCCCCTTGGCTGCTCAATCGAAAAGGACTGTATGCATTAACCGGAGGAAAAAATGGACCCTACAAAGACCAGAAATGTCTGTTCCGGTGTTTGGCCATTCATTTGAACGAATGTCATCCCCGGAATTGTGATAGAGTGGCCAATATCTATTGGAGACAATATTTAGAGGAACAAGACCTAGATCCGCGGCAGTTCCGGGGAGTCCCTTTTAAGAATTTGGATGTCGTGGAGTCCCTGTTCAACGTCAATATCTTTGTGTACCGTTTACTACGGGAAGAGAAGGAGGATGAGGAGGAGGATCATGACACATTTGTGGCTGAATTGGTGCATCGGTCTTCAGAACGGTATGCTTCCACCATGAAAGTCAATATCTTCGACGACGGCGGGGTGAATCATTTTTCCCTGATCTACGATATGAGTCTGTACGCGCAATCCTACAGTTGTGCCCAATGCCATCGGGTGTTTCACCACTCACTTCGTGATTTACATCGACACGAGAAGATTTGTGACCACACTGTCAAACGGAAATTTCCTGGCGGTGTGTACCATAATACGCCTACCATCTTCGAGGAACTGGCCGATGAAGGTCTCATCATACCAGAAGAGCATCGTTATTTCCCCTACCGGGCATGTTACGATTTCGAGGCGATTTTGGAACCGATGGATGCGGCCTCGGCGAAAACACAGTGGACACAGCGCCATATTCCCCTGAGTGTCAGTATTTCCAGCAACGTACCTGGCTATGACGCTGCACCCGTCTGTTTCGTGTCCGCCGGCGACGCCCATGACTTGATTACCCGCATGATGGAGTACTTAGAGGAAGTCAGTGCGGCCAGTACAGAACTATTGGTGTCCAAGTTCCAGGACGTACTGGACCAACTCGACGACCGCATTCCTACACTGGGTGTATCGTTCAGTGACGATGAAGAGTCCGAGTCAGAGTCCGAGAAGACGGAGCCCATGCAACCGCAGGATGTCCCTTTACCTAAACCGTATGCGGAGAAATTGAAAATCCGCTTCCTGCAATACTTAGGCCAGTTACCGGTGCTCGGATTCAACTCGGGGCGATACGATCTCAACATGGTGAAGGAATTTCTCTACCCTTACTTGGCTCAGTCCGATACCATCAAGTCCGTCATCAAAAAGATCAACAACCACATGGCCCTCACCACCACATCACTCCATTTCCTGGATGTACGGAACTACTTAGCACCTAATTATAGCTACGATCAGTGGGTGAAGGCCTATGACTGTGCACAAACCAAAGGGAGGTTCCCTTACACCTACATATCGACGCTCGACCGCTTGGAGGAAACACAGTTGCCACCCTGGGACGCGTTCTATGACGATCTCAAGCAAGTGGAATGTTCGGAAGACACGTACCAGGAACTACAGCAGGTATGGAATGACCAACACATGCACACCTTGCGAGATTTCCTGGTGTGGTATAACAACTTAGATGTGGTCCCTTTCCTCGAAGCGGCCGAGAAAATGGTTCAACTCTTTCGTCGCGAGATGCACGTCGACATCTTCAAGGAGTGTTTGAGTTTACCGGGTCTCGCGCTTCGCCATCTCTTCCAAGAGTGTCCTACCTACTTCTCGCTGATACAACAAAAAGATGAGGACATGTACGATTGTTTAAAACAGAACATCGTCGGCGGACCTAGCCTTATTTTTCACCGCTACCATGAGAAGGATGTCACGACTCTTCCCGGTGGGAAACCCTGTGCCAAAATCATTGGATTCGACGCCAATGCCCTGTACCTGTGGTCGCTCGCTCAACCCATGCCCAGCGGGCATTATACGCGCTGGTGGGCAGACGGTCAACATTTCACACCTCAACGTACGCCGTACAAACATCTCGCCGACCAGTGGTTGGATTGGGAAGCCGATCGACGGAGAATTTATATACGCCATCAGACCAACGCCACATGCAGAGAAGCGCATAGGAGATCGTCGACTCCCTGTCGATGGGTTTGCCCTTGTACAAGGAACACCGACCGTATTTCAATTGTATGGGTGTTACTGGCACGGCCACCAATGTTTTTTCAGCGCTAGACGCTTCAACGAACGACGTGGGAAATCAGCAGAAGAATTACGAGCAGAAGTGGTGGAGAATGGAGATTACGTCAAAGAGTTGGGGTACCATCTTATCGAACTGTGGGAGTGTGAATTTCACACCATGTGCCAGGCTCTCCCACACTTACGCGACTTCCTTAAAGCGCGCGAGTACCCGCTCAGTCGCCGACCACTCTTGACCCTGCCACAGCTTTTCCACGCCGTTCGTTCCGGGACCCTGTATGGATTTGTGGAATGCGACCTGCATGTTCCCGACCATCTCAAGCCCCTCTTCGCCCAGTGCCCGCCTATCTTCAAGAACACGCTGGTGGGTCGGGCTGACATTGGAGAAACCATGGGCGCCTATGCTGAGGAACATGACGTATTGAAACAACCTCGTCGAATGTTGATTGGGAGTATGTGGGCAGAGAAAATCTTGCTGGGTACCCCTCTGCTACAGTGGTACATGAGCCATGGCCTCGAAGTGACGCGCGTGTACCAAGTCCTTCAGTACGTACCCAACGCCTGTTTCGCGCGGAATGCCGACATCGTCACGTCTGCCCGTCGTCAAGGCGATCAAGATCCTAGTCAGGCCATCATCGGTGAATCTTGGAAATTGACAGGCAATGGTTATTATGGAAAAACGATCACCAACCAAGACAAGCACGTCAACGTCAATATCTGTACAACCAAACAAGCCCGCAAAAAGATCAACTCGCCTCTGTTTCGGTCCGTCGACGTCATCGATGATGATACCTATGAAATCTCTTCAGCCAAAAGGGTCATTCGTTACAACCTGCCCCTCCAAATTGGATGTATGGTACACCAGGTGGCCAAACCGAGGATGCTCCAGTTCCTCTATGATTTCATGGGTGTGTATTTCGACCCATCCGATTGGCAACTCATGGAAATGGACACGGACTCTGCCTACATGGCCGTCTCTAATGCGGATTGGGAGTCCCTGGTGAAACCTGAGTTACGCGCACAGTATGAGGTGGAACGGGACCAGTGGCTACCTCGACGTGACCATTACCAGTACGACAAGCGGACGCCCGGCCTGTTTAAGCTGGAGTGGAGCGGAGATGCCATGATCGCCCTGTCGTCCAAGACCTACTTCTGTTACGGTGGAGATGGAAACAATAAGTTCAGCTGCAAAGGAGTCAACCGGCGTGACCCCAACATCGACAAAGCCTTGTACCTGAACGTACTCCAAAGCCAGACCAGTGCGAGTGGCACTAACCGAGGATTCCGCGTCGTCGACCACCAGATGCGAACCTACATCCAGAAACGAGATGCCTTCACATTTTTCTACCCGAAACGGAAAGTTCTTCCCGATGGCATCAGCACCACTTACCTGGACTTGTGAACATATATTATACCCGGACTTTTCTAATGGACATACATATTTGGACTCTAAATTACTCTCTATATATACATTACACCATGAACTTGTTTGTCATTCTTTTGAATAAGTACTCGATATACATCAGTTCGATGACTCGGTCTAACTGTTATATACTCCACTGTGATTTCTCTCTCTATACATCTATACATACGTTCACCTCAATTCTTGTTTGCAACGTTCTTATATACTTGTACATACATTCTTGTTCACTTGTTCACCTTAATAAATATTCGAACTTCACTTGGGTTTTCATGCAGTTTTTATTGAACACCACCACCACCGAAACATTCGTACTAACCATGCTCCGAGCAGGTTATATCATGGTCTTAACACCTCTGTTGGGTTTCTGGGTATTGATGGGTCACATCCCGAGCACTGAAAGAGTTCCAAATGTTTCCTTAGACGTCCGGATGTTCAACCTCCGGGACTTTTTCACCGGCCTGGCCCGCCCTGGCCGCAGCGCGCGCGCGGGGGTTCTCCGAAAGTGCGCGTCATCATCGGCAGTGCGCGCGTGCGGGTCAGAAGGTCAAAGGTCACATCCAGGTCAAACGGTCTCCCTTTCGGCAAGGTTCGGAGAATACATAGAACTTATAGTCATAAACTTGATCTATACGTGTTGGACGAGTCTTCACTCACCGTATACACGCACCTCAATGAAATGCCCGCTCCAAACCTAGACCAACACACGTACTTGGTCTGTGGGCTGATTTCATTGGCTCTCTATTTTTACTATAGTGCTCTTGCATTCTAACCTTGATGGGTTACATTTTGGCCCCATCCTACACCGCTGATTTCAGTTTGACTGAATCTCCACATTGGGCATTGATGCATTATGAATAAAACACAGAAGACGGGGTTTTTTGGTGAGATCTCATTTTGTTTTTTATTCAGTAACAACAACAACGTGAGAACAACCACGTGAAAACTGAAGCCCAGAACAAGGGGCTTGTACATTGAAAGTACTGAAGCCCAGAACAAGGGGCTTGTACATTGAAGCCCAGAACAAGGGGCTTGTAAACTTAAGCCCAGAACAGCGGGCGTGTGTACATTGAAAGAATTCAAGCCCAGAACGGGGCTTGTACATTGAAATGATGGGCGGCTCAGTCATATACGAGTACATCGCGGTCCTCGGCCTTGGGGTACTCGTCAAACATCTGTACGATGGTAGATAAGGGTCTTCCCCGGCATCGATGGTACAGGTAAAACAAGCAATATTGTCCGCACACGCTACTGGTCAGGCTTTGCAACGTTTGACTGTTCCAACACCACGTCTCTGTGCCTTGATCCATGAAGTCTGTTAAATCGGGATGGAGGGGTGGCAGGCCGTACGGGTCAAAGTATTCGCCCTGCTGTTCTGTCAAGTACACGGCCACCCAGTGTTCACCGGGTCGATCCATCGGGTCCGTGTTGAGAACGTAAGCAGCAGGATACATACGGTCTAATGGGAACACATCTCGGGCGAACACCCCTTGAAACATCATACGTGTCTCTGGGTCATTCTCCAGCACGGTGGTTATCTGGTCTGTATCCATGTTAGGTGGAGAAGTCACACAGGACGTTGCGCGCCTCGTCCACTTGAATGATGTTGTCAAACTCGGCGTAGCAGATCACATTGACGGTGGTCGCCAGGGCTCGTGCAAAGTGGATTTCCAACCGTAAATTGCCTTGCTTGGCCAGGGCCAGCTGATGGTCGTTCTCTAAGGTGGGGGTCAGATCGAAACAGAACAACGTGTATCCGTTCGCGTAGTGCTCCTGACTGATGAAATTCCCTTCGTCCTGGTTGATTTGACCGGTGGCTGTAAACAGGCTCTGATAGGCTCGAATGAAATTCCTGCGCCCAAAGTTCGGTGTTAAGGCCGTGGCTGGCACCTGTTGTCCATCCACATGCAGGGCCACAAAGTTGATGCCGAAATGTTGAAAGTCAAACGGATTCTCTGGGTAGGCTCCGCTGAAACTGGTATTTTCCACACAGGCCAGGATCAATCGCTTGGGTAGTTCCCCTAGGAACAGGTTGTCTGTTGGCGCCCATATTTCCAGCAGGCACAGAGAACACTTTGGTTTGTACACGTCGGATAGGGTACTGGGCTGGTTTTGTTTCCAAGGCTTTCATGTGCCCCAATTGAACGGCTGGATTCGGTTTCACTTTTCGGACATACAGGACTGCGTCTTGGATGACAATCTTATAGTCCGCCGCATGCCCCTCTACGTTAGTGGCCATCAAGGCGAAGGTCGGAGGCGCCCGTATCAGTCGGATTTTTATGGGGATCTTGTTCAAGAGGTACCGGTCTTGCATGAACATGTCTGTGTGCAGTCGACCCATCATATCCACCGAGGCACTGTTCGCAGTGAAAGCCTTCCGTTTGTTATATCCCCCATTGTCCACCGTGTCCATGTGCTCGGGTGTGTCCTGGTAGAATAAAGCGGCTGTCAGCTGAGACTTTTTAGCCTCTCGGCCATACGACAACAGTGTCTCGATGTAGGCTCGGTACGGGTACGTGTTGGTGGAGTCACTGATGAGTTTGTCGCTGAGAAAAATATCCACCTGTTGAAACATCGAGTGCAGCCAGAGATCGTCGGGCCCACCGTTGCAGCTTGGACGATTCTGGTGCCATCCCCACTGACCACCTTGGCTTTCACATACAAGTATGTATGGGCTAAATCCACATAGGCCGTATCCGCATTACTGATGCTGAACTCGATGGGCCCGGTTTCGTTGATGCTGGAGAACGGGAGATGCTCCACCCATAATCCTTGTTCGGCACTGGTCTGTGTGGGAGGCACGGTCCACAAATCAAATTCACTGTTGGTGGAGGGGCAGGACTCGGCGTGGATCAAGGACATGTTTTAAGAAAAGATATCCTTTGTCTTCTTCGATGTGCGTCGTCGCTGGGTCGGTCGTCGACTGGTGCGTGGTCTCGGTGGGGCAGCTCTTTTATTCCCTACGGTGCGCTGTGCTTTGGCCACCAAGACGCCTCCCGCTTCTTTGGCCCGCCGTTTCAAGGCTTCTTTGGGTGCCGTACTCCCCAAGACATCACCGGCCACTTGCAGTCCACTGCGTACCGCTTGTTTGCCGATTGCTTTCACCCCACGCGTCACCAAGGGCAGGAACGTTTTGACGATGCTCCCGAGTATGTTCTCCAGTCCATGTCCTCGTTGCATGCGTGCACCGCTAAAGACCGGAAAGCCACCCCCGGCCTGTTGGGCATAATAGTCCATATAGCTGCGTGCATTGCACTCGTAAGGTACTTTCATTATGCAAAGTGGGGAGCACGTGCTTGTCGAAAATGAAGTGTCAGCACCACTTTTCCGCGTTCGAATGCCACCGGTCGTCCCGTGTCATCTCTTATATCCACCGTGATCGTGTTGATGTCGGTTTGTCGTACGGGCAAGTAGAGCATGTGGGTGAAACTGTGGGTGACTTGACCTCCATACGTCTTTTTAATGGGGACTACCCGTAACAGAGGTGTGTTGATATCGCCCATGATGTGGTTGTCCACCACGTCCGAGTAGACGTAGAGTCCGTACATACCCGACTTCATATCCATCGGCATCTCGCCATGGTGTTCGGTGGGACCAGCGAACGTCTTTAGATCGAAACCCAGCATTTGCTGTAGGATAGGACTCCGTACGACACTCGCCTTGCCGGAGACGATAAGCTCTGCCTTGTCGTTGTGTGCATTGTAATCGAAGTCCACGTGATTCTTGAAGGGATAGGATTTGATGGGTTTTGAAGTATTCGTGACCTCCCGTAGAGCCTTATAATGCAACAGTCTTGTCAGCCCACCCATGAACTCCTTGGGGGTATCGTATTGGCCTTCGGGCAGGGTGAGTCGGGTGTCTTTTCCTTCGTAGGTCACCTCGTACCACACTTCATTGGCTCGCACGTTGCACCATGAGTAAGGGTACGGAATATCCACCAGTCCACATTTCCACCGGCCAGGTAAATGTAACGGTTGTGGTAATTGAGTCACATACTTGGCCACGGTGTTGTCAGGAAACACATCCAGCGAACTGTTACTGGGTAGGGTGAGGTAAAACATGGCTACTGAGCTGTCCTGCTGCTGCTGTTGGTTTTAATAGGTGTTCCAGGCCTTGGGCGGTTGTGTCCGGTGTCGTGTTCGTCGCGTTGACTTGCTACGTGTCACGGCTCTGGAGATGTGGGGTGTCCTGATCGAGGGTGGTTTTTTAAAGGTTTGAAAAGAAGGTGCCCGTTGTGGTGGTGGTGGAGTTTTGGGAGGTGACTCCGGTTCCCAGTCGGCTTCCCAAGAAGGTAGTGGGCCACTCGGCGATTGCTGGGTTCGCTGCATAAAGGCCCAGCGGTGGGGTTCCCCACCAATTCCTGTGGTACATGCATGTCTTTCAAGCCTTGAGCGAAGACCTCCCATCCTCGAGGATCCGTGTGCGACCTGCGTTTACGCATCAGGTCATTCACTAAATCCGTCATGTGGGTCCCCGGGACCACCTGATTCTGTACCAGGAGTTCGCCTTTATCATTCCAAGTCATGTTAGGATTCTGTTTCATCCGTTGCAATACCAGGCCAGCTTGTTTCTTGAACGAGGCAGGTACACTCTTCAGCACTTCGTCTTCCACCCACTGTGGGGCTGTGGGGGCTACCCCACCCGGCTGTTGGAACGGTGCTGAGGTCGGCGGTCTGTCACGTGGTGGTGGTGGTGGTGGTGCTGGAGTAGAGAGGGTTTTGTATTGGTCCATGAACGTCATGTACCGCTGAAGCGTCTCATTGTACCGTTGTACTTTCTCACTGTCGCTTAACCCCGGTCTTTGTAAGATCTGTTGCATCTCTTCATCGAGGGTGTTTATGGTCTTCACCGTAGGTGGAACAGGGTAGGGCGATTGGAGGTTTTGAAGGAGCCGTGGTTCGACGAGGACCATTTTTTTCGTGTGGTTCATTGTCGGCCGAAGAGTCCACCCAATACTGGACCCAACACGGAAGCGGCCAACGGTGCTGAGATGGCCCCGAGAAATCCACCTTTCTGTAACACCCTTTTCTTTTGTGTTTGAGAGACCCGCTTCTGGACTAAGGTTCGGAGACCTGTCTTATGCTTGGCCAACTTGGTCTTCTGAGCCGGAGTCAGTGGTACGTTGCCTTTTAAGATATTGAGTCCAATCTCGCACAGACAGCACACGAGAGCAGGGTCCGCACCGCGTACAATGGTTCGGACTAACTCGGGTGGGGCTGTCTTCAATACACGGAGCGTGGGAGCGTGCTTCCGTACTCGCGCAGACATCCTGTACAACTAATGCCAGAACCCACAACTCTGCTCTTTTTATCTACTTCAGAGACAAAAAATCAACCCTGCTGTGGTATTCATTCTTTTTATTATCCCCATCATCAAAACACACACACCCCAGCTGGGGGAAGCCACTGTAGGTGTGTTTACATTATTTTTGCATGTACACGTGGTGAGTCTCTCCGGGAAAGATGCCGGTCCGTAGTCGAAGGTGTTCGGGGGTGGCTTGCTTCAGGTCGAAGAACATATACCCGTGCTGAGGGGTTGTGGCATCTTTAAAGGCTTCCAACGCAAACGGTGTGCGGCCGGGATACATCTGTCTCGCCAGGTGCAGCAGTTGAGTGGTATCTCTCGGGCTTTTGAAGACCACCAGGTAGTGGGCATTTAAGCTGATGTTCCGATGTTCTTTGTTTTTACTGAACAGATTCTGCACAATGTAGATGATGCTGAGCCGTCGATGGTGGCTGCCTTTGGTAAAGAGTTGGGTGACCCGACTGTCCGTCTCCGCCATGAGATCATCCAGAACCACCAAGGTGTCGGGTTCCAAATTGGCCACGTTAGGTAGGCCTTCCACGAACGTGATGTGGGACATTGCTGCATACGCTTCCTGCCATTCCCCGTAACACCACACGACTCTGGCAATGGGTGGAGTGATCATGCTGTCGGCGTGTTGAAGGAGCTTCCTGACGAAGTGCGTTTTGCCGGAACCCGTCGGTCCTGCGATGACGCAGGTGAAGGGATGCTGCCAACGGGGGTCCATGGTTGGAGGTGTATCCGCTGTCGTGGTAGTCCGCTCTTGTAAATTTGGTACGAGTGAACTGAGTGGTGGTGGGTACAACGTCGGTCGTCGTTGTCTGTTCACTGTCAGGGATGATGATGATGGGGGTGGGTACAACGTGGGTCGTCGTTGTCGGTTCACTGTGAGGGATGAAATCCGGTGGGTCTTGAGACGTAGTGGATGTACTTGGCGTTGGTGTAGAGCTCGTTGTGGCTTGTACACGGGGTGTGGTGGTGGTGGTGACTGGGCTCGATACGACTGATGCTCTCTGTAGACCGGTTTCACTGATGGCTGGTGTTCTCAGTTGGTTAAGTAACGTACTGACATACGCTACGTCGTAAAACACACCTCCGTACAACACACTCAGCAGGGTTAGCACTATCACCACAAAGCCTACTTGCGCTTTGCGCGTTTTGGAAGACGCTGTGTTCAGAGACGGTTGCACCGTGTTCATGGTCGGACGTGGAATGTAGGATGACGGTAGTGGTGTCTGGCTTTATAGTCGTTTCACCTGGTTGGCTGCGACCCAGGAATTGAAGGAACTGGGCCAGCCTTGCCATTTGACGAAATGAAACAGTTTGCCACGTCGACGTTCCGTTTTCAAAATCTGCTCCACCGTGTAGTAGTCTTGCTGTGTTTTTACCACAGGCTGTAATTCCGTCTGGTAAAACGTCCCTAGCAACGGTTCCCCTTGAAGATCTTCCAGTTCATAGACTCGCCGCTGTCGGGGTAGGCGCCGTTTAATCAGGAAGTGCTCATCGCTCCAGTTGGGCAAGTAACTTTTCTCGAACTTGCCCTTGACTTTACTGATCCGTACAGGGTCCCCGACCTTGAACATCTCCTTCGGTGCTCGTTGCGATGGCATGGGGTACAAGACACGCCGGACTTGGGCTTCATTGCGTTGGGTCACGGTAATGGGGGCTCTCTGTATACTTCGATGATAGGCTCGATTGTAACCCCTCACAAGTTTCGGGAGAACATCGATGTACCGCCTTGTATTCTTATAGGTGAAATATTTATACATGCGGCCTTTGAATGTCCTGTTGAACCTTTCCACCACGGAAGCCTTGGTCTCGTTGTACGTATGGAAGAAGAAGACCTTCTGTTTCTTGAGAAAGGCTTGGAACGGTCTGTTGAGGAATTCCGTGCCTTCGTCGGTTTGCAAATACAAAGGTTTGCGCCCGGTCTTGAAGATGTCTTTGAACGCCGCTATGAGATTCGCCCCCGTTTTCGTCTGGATGGGTACCATCCACGCATACTTCGATAGGATATCGATGCACGTCAAGATATATCGATTCCCATCATTGTGTTTGGCAAAGGCGCTCATATCGACCAAATCCGCTTGCCACTGGGCATCTATTCCTCCCACGATGACCCGGTTCCGTAGAAAATGGCGACGGACAGCTCGATGTAAGGTATAGGTGTCTTGTTTTCTTAACCAATCTCGGACTTGAGCACGTTGTATCCCCTGGGGTTTGGCCGCTCGATAGAGAGCCGACAATGCACTATAGGCCGCCGGACTGTCGGGACTATAGTATAAGTTATCCAACACCTTCTCCCAGCGCTTCATGGTGACACAATGATGATGGACCCGGAGAGTATGGTTTATTTATAACAAGTTTCTACCACCGTTGTGTTGGTTGACTCAGTTCAGCCGGATAGTCTATAGCCTCGTCGTCTGGTTCCTGACTAGACAGTTGCTCATTGGGTTCTGCCGCCGCTTCTCTCAGGGCACGAGCCCACTCCAACTCGTCTGATGACCGCTCGTCCGGTGTAAACAGCTGGTCCACAATAGTCACCACTTTCTCCAAGGCTGTCCACAGATCGGGGTCTAGGGTGAAGCCTCGCGTAGGGTCTTGGTAGCGGCCCAGGCGTGGGAAGAAGGGTCCACGGTATACGTAGTTGGCGTTGTCTATGTGGATGACGTGTCCATCGAGCTCGCCGCTCAACACGCGTTTAAATTTGGTCCAGCCGTCACGGTGTAGCGTCACCGTATTCGATACGGTCTCAGCGGGCGACCAGCAAACATCTCCACGGTCTTCCACGAGGGTGACTTTATCTTCATAGACGTGTAACCCCACCTGGAGTGTAAGGGGCAGGATGGCTCGTAGGACGGGTGACATGCTTGATCCAATGACGATCGGTGAATGACACACACTCTGCCTGACCCTCGTATTTATAGTCCCACTGTCAATACCACAGCGCCAGGGTCAATAGGGCACAGACCATGACTAGGCCAACCAGCCGTCGCTGGTTCCGGCGTGAGCGCTCCTGGTCCATAGCCCGAGCATCAAGGATGGCTGTCATAGTCCAGTAGTGGTGAGTGATGGCACACCTCTCCATCGAGTGCACTCTGTCGAGGACCGCTTCTGTGAACTCGTTCAAGATCTGGCGTCGCCCCTCGTTGTCGTCGCCATCTGCAAACATGGACCGGACCACTGCTCGGTAACCCGTGAGTGAATTCACCACGGTGGCATGCTGTAAAAGGCGAGTCGCATAGGGCTGGATCTCCGTCATGGCTCTGCAACCGTAGAAATGAAAGTGTGTGATCCAGAGAGACGTGTTTTATAGACCATGGCACACATGTGCGCCTAGACGTCGGGTGTAGTCCGTGATACGTACTATTCTGATGGGTTATGTGGCTCCTATAGAGATAGTACTTCATCGACCATGGGGATTACTTTTTCCAAGGCTGTCCATAGATCAGGGTCCAGAGTAAAACCACCTTGCTTGAGACAGAGGAGTCGAGCAAAATAGGGACCGCGGAAAATGTAGACGTCACACAGGTGAATGCTATCACCGTCGAGGTCACCCAATAACACCCGTTTCAAGGTAGTCCAGCCTTCCGGCGATAAAGAGACACGCGCTGGTTCAGACGTACACCAACACCTACTGTCGTCATCGATGAGCTCCACGCGTTTGGGATACAACAATAGGGTGCAGTCCGGTGTAAGAGTGCGGGTTTCCCTCACACGCTCGTCTTCAGGTAAGACTTCAACCGGAGATGCTGCTGGGTCCCAGGGAAAATCTTCTCCACGTCTCATGCTTTCTCTCCACGTCTCATACAAGCTGGTAGGCAAGCAGGCTGGCTAGAGGTGAGGCAGGCAGGCAGGCAGGCAGGCTAGAGGTGAGGCAGGCAGGCAGGCAGTCAGGCTGGACAGGCAGGCTAGAGGTGAAGCAGGCAGGCAGGTCAGGCTGGGCAGGCAGGCTGGTCAGGTCAGGTAATTCAGCCAAGTAGTGCAATGAATACACCCCACCGCTAAAAATCACCTCCTTTTATACGTTTTTCTACAATCCGCCATTTTGACCACCACCACCACCACAGGCCGCCATTTTGACCACCACCACCACCACACAGCCGCCATTTTGACCACCACCACCACCACACAGCCGCCATTTTGACCACCACCACCACCACACAGCCGCCATTTTGACCACCACCACCACAGGCCGCCATTTTGACCACCACCACCACCACACAGCGCCATTTAACACCACCACCACCACACCAACAGCCGCCATTTTGACCACCACCCACCCACCACACAGCCGCCATTTTGACCACCACCACCACACACAGCCGCCATTTTGACCACCACCACCACCACACAGCCGCCATTTTGACCACCACCACCACCACACAGCCGCCATTTTGACCACCACCACCACCACACAGCCGCCATTTTGACCACCACCACCACCACCACCACCACACAGCCGCCATTTTGACCACCACCACCACCACACAGCCGCCATTTTGACCACCACCACCACCACACAGCCGCCATTTTGACCACCACCACCACCACACAGCCGCCATTTTGACCACACACCAACAAGTCTAGACATGCCTTGATCACGTGATCAAGTTCCTCCTCAATCCTCCACCGGGGGGAACAAAAAAGTAGGTCAATAGGCTCTGTAAATGGTACTATATACTACTCACCACTTTCATATGGTATTCGTTTTAGTGAATGCCACTTATCACATCATGTTTGATTTTGAAACACCACAAACAGATTCACCATAAGGATCAAGCTTATGCCCTGAAATCACGGAGCATCATAATATCCTGTATGATTTCCATGTCAATCAATTAATCTCATATTATCACTGACACTTCACCGA
Source organism: Hanleya hanleyi (assembly GCA_036873755.1). NCBI lineage: Eukaryota > Metazoa > Mollusca > Polyplacophora > Lepidopleurida > Hanleyidae > Hanleya > Hanleya hanleyi. Next base: position 18,213 of record JAVTVY010003108.1, on the reverse strand, counting down.
TCAGCTGATCTGATGATTATCTCTTAAGCATCCCTTCAATGCGCATTATCTCATACGCTATTTCCCCCCTTTCTCCTTTTCGGGGATAGCCCTGTTAGTGTCTGCTCTGTATGTTTAAGGGCATAATAATCTTGGGCTCAGTTGAGGTCTTGTTTCTAATGAAACCCAGTTTGTAATTAAAGAGAATTTAAGCATTACACGCACTGTTAACTCTGGTTGGGACGGGGCGCAGGCTGTTTTAATTAGTCTGAATGGTTTGCTTTTGCAATTCTCCCTTGAGGTTTAGTTTTATATGATTACTAGCCAGAGATATATATTCAACCACTGATGATATTCTCCATATGATCTTACATTCGTATAAAGCTTGACAGTAGAAAAGTCCTTGTTTTCAATCATTAATATCGGGATAATTTTGACCAATGCCTTGTCTGCTTCTGTTTTAGAGTGCGGGAGGAAACATCACCTGGAAACCAACGATAAAGAGATTGAAACAGCAGTCGGCGGCCGGAATAATTCATGTGATCGAGATGGCGGGCGAAGGATCCGAGCTGACAAAGCAGCATCATTCAAAAAATCTTAGAAAACATATAAATTTACATTTTGAACAACATCAAAAACATTGAAAACAATTGGAAAAATTAATCGTGGACTTTTTTATGCCAAGAATGCTGTTTTGAATATAAAATTCTCGAAGATTTTATTTCATTTTGTGTGTCATGACAATCGACTGAAATAAAGTCTTCGATGTGAGAGCTGGCAAAAGAATGAGATTATTCCTTTATCATCACCTTCTGAACTGAAAAATGGAGTCTTACGAGCCTTCTTTGGTGAAAATGTTACTTCTTCAAAAGAAGACTACATCATGTCTAAATTAGTAGGTGCAGCTGATTGTCTAGTTGAAAGTACACCGAATCCTCGAATATTTCAATCACATGCAATTTTTGGACAAAATACGATCATTACACTAAATTTACCACCCTGTGAAATCGTAATGATTACGAAATAATAGATTAGTTGTTGATTTTGGACCATTTTATGAAGTGTACTAAATAAATATTTATGATCATATTTATTTAGTACACTTCGGAAAATGATCCAAAATCAACAAATAATCCATTATTTCTTAATAATTTTAATGATTTTAGAGGGTGATTAAATTTACTTTAATGATTTATTTTGTCTAACAATTGGATGTGACTGAAATATTTGAGGATTTCGAGGAATTCGGGGAATGACTACCACTGCTCACCTGGCTGTTGATCAGTCAGACACATTCTTGCGATGCTGGAAATACTCTAATAATTCAATCACAGGGGAAATCACTTACTATCATTGAATTATTAGAGTATTTACATCATCGCAAGATTGATCAACAGCCGTGTGAGCAGTAGCAGCCATTGTCCAGCCAACAATTGGGTCAACAGTGGCAGCCACTGGTGGACCAAAGTAATCGGGCCACCGGTGTGCTGATGAGCAAAACTTTAGCGGTCCTTCGACGGTGCCCAATAATGGGTCACCAGTGGAAACCGACGGTCGGGACAGAAATGGCTGCCCTGATGGACCGAAGTAATCGGGCCACCGGTGGGCCGATGAGCAAAAATTTAGTGGTCCTTCGGCGGTGGCCAACAATGGGCCACCAGTACAGCCGATGGTGGGCCACTGGTGGACCGATGGAATATGCTATGTGGGATATCGTTAGAGGTCTGATTTGAGTACGTTAGCCGCAGATGGTTTAGTGGAGAATCCCGATGGGGGAATGAAATTTGCCGGAATAAAGATTATGTGATTGCCACACAAGAAATTATTTAATGAAACTGTTGGAACATATTATTGTGCTGGTCCAGTTTTTCTGATTTTCAAATTCTCTCTTCAATGAGATGTCAATACGGTTGCAAACTTACAAACACTAAACAGAGTTATAATTTCTGAGTGCATGTTTTAGGTACGAAATTGATGTCAAAGGTCAGGATCACTGTCCCCAAAATCAGGAACCACTGCAGCTAGTACGTGCTTTTACTTGTCAGGAGTGCGGGCGTATATTGAAGCTCAATATTGGCTCGTGTTGAATTCACTTGGCTGGTACCGTACCCACCTGCAAGTTGGACGGGATGCTGGCACTTTTAAGAAGTCACATCGAAAGACAATTGAGAATAATAAGGAACTCAGGCAGCGGTGGTTAGAACACGTGACCTGTATGGTCGGGCGGCTGATTTCACAGGCGATGGCAGTTTGATTTCCAATCTTTGATTTCTTATTTGGAGTAAGTATGATTACTTGGCTCTCTAACATCTTCCAATATCAAAGTTCACATGAGAATATAATGCTTCTATAAGTCTGGAATCGAATATCCGCTATTTCTCAGCACAATTTGAACCTTTCGCGATCATCCTTCGACCATTTCATTCTTCCCGGCATTGATTGACGGCTCTCTTAGAAATGTTGGCAAACTGATATTCTGCTGCTTTGAAAGAGTATCATTTTCTCATTCAGACCGAACCAACGAGGTTGCGTTTGCCGAAGCATTCAAGAAAACATAATCTCAAAATTTCCTTTTTCAGATGTAGCGATATCTTTTATAAATAGTGTTACATTTGTTCCTGGAATTATATTATTAAGGCGATGGCATCCTCCGATCTTCAAAGGCCACATTGTAGGCTGTCAAATACAAAACTCGTTGATAGTTTTCATGCCCTGTCCTGTCAGGAAAACTCCATCGCACAAAGAGCCATTCAAGTTATTTACTCGTTCATTGAAGGATTTCGGGACCAGGTTCAAGGCACAGAATTTTCCAATCTACATAAGTTACCGTGATATTATATCTGAGTTTACTGAGATTGAGTAAGCCTTGAAAGAATAATAGCTTCTCTTATAATCACGAGATCCCAATATCCCGTATTGATCCCACTCGGTCGTTTTAGGTACCGGTGTGGGGCTAGGAATATCCGATGATTAAAATTGTCCAGTTACTATCTTCTGACAAAGTCGAGAGAATAGAGAGCCATTTTTCTATACCATTCCAGGTGGTACAATAGAATAGCGAGTGCTGTCCGTTCGTCTGTCCGGATATTGACATTTGTAAGCTGTACGATACACCCAGTTCTAGGTCATGGATTCATTGTCGTCAATGATTTATGTTAGAATCAGTTTTGAATTAAGCTGATCTCCCATCCAATCATGGATTCACATATTTGACATGATAGTTTTTCCAGTTTCCTCTATAAAGAATTTACAGGTTTGTCTTTTTGTTGAAAATAAATACAGATGAATTTTGGGGGCATCACAAGCATGATCGTCAACAGCATGACTTCTCGCACTCCAACCAATGAATCTAGGATACCAACTTTTCGATCATGCCTACCCTTCTATCGAACCGCCAGTAATACGCATAAACGGGTTTGCTGTGTCAGATAGCAGTCTTTTGGTTATTTTTATCCAAATTTGAGGCGTCCGGAAACTTTGATAGAAAATTCAGCCTTACATGAGAACTTCGACAAATCATCATGTTACAGCCCCATAAGCACATGGAAATGAACGTCCTCTACTCCCTTAACTGGTTTGGCGGCTTTTGTTCTTCGATGACGCAAATTCTCCATAATCTTCAGAGTTTTTGTCATTATAAATTTCATTTCAGCTTATAACTGTTCAGACCATGCCATACCGAGATGAACGTTTCCTTGTAGAGTGTATTGGATGCTAAGTGATCAGTGTAACAAATTGTATGGGAAGCTATTGAATGTATTTTCAAAATCTTCATATTTTCTATTCAATCTAATGGGATAAGGAAGGGGAAATTTGAATAAGTAAAGGCGAGACTACATTATTGTTGGGCATACTAAGATTACTGCAAGTTTGGGACAGAAATGAAAGAGGAATAATTCAAGTTAGGGAACCTCGCTAAGACATGCCGAACAAATTATTCAATTGCTAGCAAATATACCGAAAATTTTACTCTAGGCGGTTTACTTTATAAACCTGTGTAACCGTGCATAATAGCCTCTGGCTCCCATATTGCTCAACGAAAGAATCGAGAAGGGTCCGCAATTTGAAGGCAAGTATCCCCGGAATAGAAGATTTCATGAGAGAATCCTATGATTAATCGTTCATGTTTCTATTTCTGACAGGTAATGTGGTCCTTTTAAAGTCGCTTCAATTTTCCTGAAAACCCTTATAAAGTAGAAAAATTGATCATATTCGGCTCATTTTCCAGAGAATCTGCAGTGGCGATTTTCAACGATTTTTTCAACGATTTTCAACGCCAAGCGATCAATTTAAAATGGTGAGAAAAAAAAACATTGATCCAGCAGTTTTTGTAAAAAATGTCTGCAGTAAATAAACCATCATTTTCAGGTTCGCCAAATGGGCATAACTGAGGCCATTGACACGTTACGCACTGACCCCAGCCGGTCTGTAGGCAAACCCAGCCATCGATTCGCATATGTTTGTTTGAAAGACAGACAATACCCAGAAGGATGGTACTATAGATATCAGCAACTATAAAACTTATTATCAAAAAAAGAATTATCATTTGGCCAAAAACGTCGGTCGGTCTTCCTTATTGGGCCATTCCTACGAAACTGTGTTGCGCAACCAAAGCTACTATGAGACGTACAACTTCCTACACTACTCGACCCTTGCAGAGTCTCTACTCACGAAAGACGAGATACGGCGTCGACATGCTGGGGATCATGGGCGACACTGGCCTGAAAATCATATCCACTGTCGGAAAGGAGTTCCGTTGCAGTTCACTACCAATGGATACATGAATCTGAATTCAGTCTTGAGTGACGCTATTTATGTAGGTTGTAGGTTTCATAGGCTGAGTATTTGAATTCCCGCATCAGCTCAATTCCCAGTACCGTCTAGTCTAATCTATTACGGTTCTTACAACAGCGTTAGCTTTTAAAATTAGCATATTATTTTTAGAATGACCGAGTATTCCGAATGTTCGTTTCATCGCAATAAAGAATTTGTTAGGCAGTATGCTGTTGTCCATTACTACGGTGAGCGTGGTCGTGCAACAGCAGCCGTTGTCTTTTGTTATCGAATGTTTAGTCCCGTTTAAGTCATGTTCATTTCCACTGCATTGGTCCAGAAATTGGTCAAGAAATGAAAAACATAAATCAGCCAGCACGGCATACCAGAGCATGTAGTGAGACTTCAAATTTACCTCAGCCAGCTGCCTTTTCAAAAACTGAGTGTATGACCTTATGATTGTGGTGTATCGGACCGCAATCAGATGGCAGAAAAACAAATTTACTCGAAGTTTAGTGCTGCTAATTGTTGTATTACAATTTTCACATGGCGAGATGGTCAAACAAGAAAATAGAATCTATAATCAGGGGCGTCGTTAGGGGGGAGTCGTCCGGTGCGAACGACCCCCCCTTGGACGCGCCAAAAAAAAAAACAGAAGAAAAAGCAAAAACAAAAAAAAAACAAAAACAGAGAAAACAAAAACAAAACAAAAAAAGGAAAAGGGAAAAGAAAGAAATAAAAAATGTCCGTCTCCAGGCTCGTAAGCATGCTCCGTTTCAGTAGTGACGCGTCAGTTCGTTCAACAATGGGTTTACCACGACTTTCCATTTTATGGTAATAAAGTGGATTATGAAAGAGCTGTAGCTCTGTTCATGAGACTCCACCCTTGACAGATACTGCAGGGGAACCCTCGACGGATAAAGCAGGCGAATTTACTATTCAATTAATCATTAACACTAACTCGAGTGGGGTTTTTTCCTTCTGCTCGATGCGTGTGGATTTGATAATGAAGCATCGGCAGCCTCGGTCTACCGTTGGCGAAGTGCAAAAACGGGCAATGAACTGAAAGCTGTATATGTATAAGCTTTGCTGAAGGCTATACTACATTCGTGATATTTCATTTCCGGAAAATGTATCAGTTTAATTTTTTTTATAGTCAGTATTTTACCATGGCCACGTTTTAATGAGTGATATTAGTTTCATTTTTCTAGTCAGTATTTCACCATGGCCACGAGATATAGTCCATGATACACAGTTTGATATTCTACACAATATTATTGTGATATTTTCAGCAAAAGTTTAATGTTCACGGAAAGTGATCTGATGATGTTTAGTTTTAATCATTTTAACATGGTTACAGTGGCGTCAGAAGCGGAGGGAAGTCAAATGAAGTCCGGCATATTCTTCAATAACGATGCGGGTTTATGCGAAACAAATGTGAAAATAGAACCAAAAATCTATATACATTGTGTTCAGATTTGTTTCCGGGAAAACGGGTAAAACGCATCTCCGGCAACCGGAGACCCCGGAGCTTCCGGGGCCTGGGCGGCCCCTGGACCCTCGCCTGCCAGGCTGTGACGATCGCTCATTTTAGCTTTATGTAAATGGATCGCTATCATATTGGTTCTAATGTTCCGTGATGTAAAGGTCATCCGTTTTTTATGTGTTCTTTTTATGTGATAAATATAACTAAACAGTCAAATGGATTCAGGTATGAAGTATGATTTTTTCAATATCGATGAGTGCTTATAAATGCGAAACATACGTGAAAATAGAACCATATATCTGCATACATTACGTTCGAATTTATTTCTGGGAAAACTCTTAGAACGCGTCTCTGGAGATCTGGAACTTCGGAGCTTCCGGGGCCTAAACGGCTCGTGGACCCTCGCCTGTTGGGCTGTGAGGATTTCCTTGTTTTATCTTTGTGTGAATGAATCGTATCTGTAGGCATATTGGTTTCCCTCCCAAGAACTATAAGTCATCGTTTTGTATGTTTTAAATATAACTAGAACGTCAAATGGACGAAGGCATGAGGTGCGATGTTTTCAATATCGATGCATGCTTATAATTGCGAAAAAAAATCGTGAAAATAGAATCATAAATGTGCATGCAGTATGATCAGTTTTATTTCCGGAAAACGTTCAGAACGCATCTCCGGCTATCTAGGGCCCCGGAGCTTCCGGGGCCTAGGCGGCCCCTGGACCCCCGCCTGTTGGGCTGTGATAGTGGTCCCCCACTTTCAATTGCGTTCCGACGCCACTGGGTTAGCCTACGAGGTATATATAGACCCAAAGCATTATTATTGTGTTTTCAAGATGACAAGAGAATAAAATATAATACTGATATTTGACAAATGACGTGTTAGTTTAATTGTTGGAAATCGCTCAGAATGCATCTCAGGCCATCTAAGGTCTCAGAGCTGTATAATATAACCCTAAATCTGCATACATTATGTTCAGATTTAATTCCGGGAAAACGCTTAGAACGCATCTCCGGCGATCTAGGACCCCGGAGCTTCCGGGGCCTAGGCGGCCCCTCGACCCTCGCCTAAAGTGCTATGATAATCGACCCCCCTTTGGAAAATCCTAGCGATGCCCATGATAATAGGCAAAGCTTTAGTGTAAGACCTCCCATTGAAAAGATAATATCCTCGACAAAAAACTGACAACACAACTTGTGGCAGATCCTTTGTCAATTATATTTCGTGAGTCTTACACCAAATCGTTGCCCTGTAATACAACCCTGTATATGACACAACACCAATTGTAGTCTCCGTACGATAAACACGGTCCGTCTCCACATTTCGTATAACATGCGGACCCAAACACCCATAAATGGAAGCATTTAATGGCATGGTTGTTGTGTTTTACTACCCACAATCTCGTGAAGCAAAGGCAATTTCCAAGGTTAGCTATCAAGGCGACCGTTCCGCTATGTACATTTCACGAAGAAGTCCACCGTAACGGACAAGAGCAGAATACTGCCGAACAAATTCTTCACTGCGACGGAATGAACAATCGAAATCCTCTATCATTCTAAAAGTTATATGCTAATGTTGAACGTTAACGGTGTTGTAAGAACCGTGATAATGTTACACGCTTCCACAAGCTGATTTGCTTCTGGCATTTGTGACCGAGAACGTCTTATCAAACACTTGTTGAAAGATTCATATATAGATTTTTCGTGAAATCAGAAACAATATCGACGCCAATTAAAGTAGAACACTGCGAAAACCACAGCTGTGACTGATTATTTTCTGTTGATGAAATGAATGTTTGTCTCGCAGACGTCCGGAATCAAGAGAACATCCCACGCGTGCCATTGTTTCCTCGTGAGTACTTAATAATGTTGCGCAAGACGACGATTTGACCAAGTAGTGCACCAAGACTTAAGTCAAAGTTTGGACAAAGATGGCAAATACACGTATTCCTAGTTGCCGGTACATAGATGAGGGAGGTAAAATCTATAATCTGATCAAAAAACCCTGTGTTATCAATCACTTATTTTCTCTGGCAGCTTTTTCCTTCAAATTAAACGCAAACTGTCTTCGTCATCGAATCGTTTGTTCAAACGGAATGTTAGCACTTGGTACATTCTTTTTGTTGCCGTTTCACTTCAGACCAGTACAGATCGAGCCCGTTTACATATCGTTAGAGATTTGATATGAATTTGTTAGCCGCAGATGGTTTAGTGGAGAATCCCGAGGAGAGGATGGACTTTGCCAGAAGAGAGATTATGTGAATGCCACACAAGAAAATATTTGATGAAACGTGTAGAATATTATTGTCCTGGTCCAATTTTTCTGATAGTTATACTTCTCTCTTGGATGAAAAGTTAATGGTTGCACATCAATTGTGCGTGCGTGTATTAAAGCTCAATATTGAGTCTTTTTGAATTTCGGTACCGTACCCACCGGCAATTTGGAAGGGATGCGGGCACTTTTAAGAAGTCACATCGAAGGACAATTGAAAAGAAAAAAAGAAGGAACTTAGGCAGTGATGGTGGCAATGAGCTGTATGGTCGGGCGGCTGGTGTTTGGTTTCCAATCTTTGATTTTCTATTTGGTGCAAGTGTGATTACATGGCTGTCTAACATCTTTCAATATCAAAGATCACATGAGAATATAATGCTTCTATAAGTCTGGAATCGAATATCCGCTAATTTTGAGCACAATCTTGAACCTTTGATATCATCCTTCGACCAATCCATTCCTCCCGGCATTGATTGGCGGCTCTCTTCAGAATGTTGGCAACGCGATTTTCTGCCGCTCTGAAAGAATATCATTTTCCCATTCATTTTACCAACGAGGTCGCGTTTGCCTAAGTGTTCAAGAAAACTTATTCCCAGTTCATTTTTTCTTTCAGGTGTTGCGGTAGGTTTTATTAATGGTCTTACATTTGTTTCTGGAATTATCTGGAATTATATTATTAAGGCGACGGCATCCTCCGATCTTCAAAGGCCACATTGTAGGCTGTCATATACAAAGCTCTTTGATAGTTTTATATCCATGGCCTGTCCTGTCATAAAAGTTCCATCGAACAAAGAGCCTTTCAAGTTATTTACTCGTTCATTGAAGGATTTCGGGAACAGGTCCAAAGGCACAGAATTTTCCAATCTAGGTAAAATACCGTTATATTATATCTGAGTTTACTGAGATTGAGTAAGCCTTGACAGATTAATAGCTTCCCTTATAATTACGAGATCCGAATATCCTGTATTGATCCCACAGTACTCGATCGTTTTGGGTACCGGTGTGGGACCAGGAATATCCGGTGATTAAAATTGCCCAGTTCCTATCTTCTAGTCATGGTTCGTCTGACAAATTCGAAAGCATAGAAACCTGCTTTATGGAAAATGTTATCTTTTAACACAGCTAGGACATTTTGTTCCTCATCGACAACTGTGGCCGGGCATTTATCACTAGAGAAAAGGATACGAGACTAATCCCCAGGACACACTGTGACTATTACAAACTAAAAGCGTAATATAGCTATGGGGAAGTACATGATTTGACATTCCCCATAAATATTTCCAAATATTAAGTTGCCATGTTTCTACACCATTCCAGGTCGTACAATACGATAGCGAGTGCTGTTCATCCGTCTGTCCGGACATTGACATTTGTAAGTTGTGTGACATCTCCAGTGCCAGGTCATGGATGGATCGTTGTCAATGATATATGTTAGTATCAGTTGGGAATTAATCTGATCTCCCGTCCATTCATGGATTCAGTTATTTGACATGGTAGTTTCCTCAGTTTCATCTATAAAATATTTACAGGTTTGTCGTTTTGTTGAAAGTCAATACAGATGAAGTTTGGGGGCATCACACGCATGATCGTCAGCAGCATGACTGCGCTCTCCACCCAATGAATCTGGAATACCAACGTTTCGGTCATGCCTACCCCTCTATCGAACCGCCAGTAATACGCATAAACGGTTTTGTTGTGTCAGATAAGTGTCTTTTGTTAATTTGTATCCAATTTCGAGACGTCTGGAAACATAGAAAATCAGCCTTAGGTGAAAAATTGACAAATCATCATGTTACATGTTACAAGCGCATGGAAATGAAAGTCCTCTACTCCCTTAACTGGTTTTGCGGGCTTTGTTCTTCGATGACGCAAATTTTCCATAATCTTCAGAGTTTTTGTCGTTATTAATTTCATTTCAGCTTATAACTGTTCAGACTATGTCATAATTATACCGAGATGAAAGTTTCCCAATATAGGGAAATGGATGCTAAGTTTACAATGCAACAAATTGTGTGCGAAGCTATTGAATTTATTTTCAAAATCCTCATATTTTCTATTCAATGTAGTGGGATAAGGAAGGGGCAATTTGAAATGCAGTAAAGGCGAGATTACATTGTTGTTGGGTATAATAAGATTACTGTAAGTTTGAGACAGAAATGAAAGAGGAATAATTCAATTCATGGATCCTCGCTAAGACATGCCAAACAAATTCTTCAATTGTTAGGAAATTTATTGGAAGTTTTACTCGAGGCAGTTTACTTTATAAATCTGTTATAATGGAATGTGTAACCGTGCATAATTGCCTCTGGCTCCCATATTCCACAACGACAGAAGCGAGAATAGTCCGCAATTTGAAGGCAAGTATCTCTGGAATAGAAGAGATTTCGTGAAAGAATTCAGTGATTAATTCTTCATGTTTCTTCTTCTTTCAGGAAGATAATGTAGTCCCTTACACGAACAATAGGGAATAAATGACTTGGACAATATTTTGCCTGATCACCTGGGCAGATCGTACGGATCCAGTGTATTCTAGTAGTAAACAAACATTATCCTTAGGAATACGGTCGCAATTGAAGGAAAAGCGTGGGTGGTATGTGGATTGAGCTTTGATCGTGACTGTAAAACGTACGTACAGCCGTATATAGTTTATGCGTACAGCTAATCAGCGTCAATGTTTTTCACGTGATACTCAAGTGACCGGGAGTGACGTAATTCATGATATATAAACCATCGATACGGTCGGATTCGGTGTGGGTTGTGTAAAATGATGGCTGACCACAGGGGGAATGTTGGAGTTAACGTTTTCTGGCTTTGTTTCTGGACAGTGATATATTAATATGTCCACCAATAGGATGGCGTCATCGCGTGCATGTGTACTCGGGGAGTAGTGTGAAAAGGGCATTTGTGGTATGAACCCGCGTGGTTTGTGTGGAAGTTCGAAATAGTTGCGAATTTACACACATGGCATGAACAACCTATCATTTATTTTCACTGCGATAAGTGTCGTGTGTGGATTCTACGAAACGAATTCACACGGTACCTGTCGACTGGGGTGGTATCAGGGCCGTTGTCTTTGCAGCGATGGTGACCATCCTGAGTCAACACGTGGAGGTTCGAAGGAAAGCTCTCTTTGTGTAGAAAAATAATGTCACGGTCATCGTATCACATGGCTTGTGACATCTTCAGCGCCAATGCGCAAGTTGCTAGGTACGTATGTTGAAGATCCCCAAAAAGGGTTAGATGAAATTAGCCAAATAGAAATGAGCAAATTGGCATTGTGGTGTGTCTTCGCTCTGCGCTGGAGCTATACCCTTCAGAGTGCGCACCGAAGTTAACAAGTTCAAAATAACAATGAGGTCCCTTCCTCGGTCACCAATAGTCAAATAAACTTTAATGCAAACATGTTTTATCCACATATCATCTGAAATTGAATGCTTGCACCTTTACTTCAGGGCAAATGCCACTTATGTAGTAAAAAATCAAAACCCTTGCAATCCCCTTTAAAATCGCTTCAATTTCTCTGGAAAACCCCTACAAAGTAGAAAAAAAATATCATATTCGGCCCATTTTTTCAGAGAAAGCTGCAGCTGCGATTTCATTGAAATACATTGTCTCGTCCGCGGCCAATTTAAAAAAATGAAAAAAACAAAAACATTGACCAACCAGTTTTTGTAAACTTTTCTTGCCGTAAATTAGTCATGATTTTCACGTTCACCAAAGGGGCGTAACTGAGGCCATTGGCACGTTGCTGATCTCAGCCGGTCTGTAGGCGAACCCAGCCATCGATTCGCATATGTTCGTTTGAAAGACTGACAATACCCAAAATGGTGGTACTATATAGATATCAGCAACTATAAGCATATACGGAATTGTCATGGGATAAAAATCGGTCGGTCTTCCTTATTATGAAACTAGAGATGGGTCATTCCTAAGAAACTGTGGTGCGCACCCAAAACTACTATCGTAGGGCCGTAGCGTTGCATAGAAATTTGGCAGATGAGCTGATGCTGGAATTCAAACACTCAGCCTATGAACCCTACATAATTAGTGACACCCAAGACTGAATTCAGACTCATTTATCCATTGATAGTGAACTGCAAGTGAACTCCTTTCCTACAGTGGAGATGATTTTAAATCAAGTGTCGCCCATGACCTCCATTCTGTTGACGCTGCATGTCGTCCTTCCGAGTAGAGAATCTGCACGAGTCGATTGGTGTAGGCAGTTTTACGAGTGCCAGTACCGTCTCCACAAGTTGATTTTTCTTCTGGCATTTCTGACAGAAAATTGATAACCGTGTCCTGCTTGAGTAAATGTGCACGGTTGTTTCCTGCAGTCAGTTTTGTGCGTCACGTGTCTCGCATCCTACAACGTCTTATCAAACCTTTAAACAGTTTGTTGGAAAATTCATATATAGATTTGTAATGAAATCAGAAACAATATCGACGCCAATTAAAGTGGTGCACTGAGAAAACCACAGCTGTGACTGATTATTCTGTGTTGGTAAAGTGAATGTTTGCCTCTCAGACGTCCAGAATCAAGAGAACATCCCACGCGTCCCATCGTTTCCTCGTGAGTACCTAATAATGTTGCGCAAGACGAGGACATGGGCAAGTAGTGTATCAAGACTTAAAGGCGAGATTCTCCAAGTTTGAACAAAGACCGCAAGTACACGTATTCCTAGTTGACGAGTAGAATATGTTTAGACAGTTGAAGGACAACGGATTATGTAATAATCCAGCTCCCTACTTTTTTGTTACTTAATATGTCTTGCTCCCTAATTTTTTACATACTATGTTTTGTTACTTATGAAGTAATAATCCCCATTTTGGTACTTCATATGTGGTATCACCTCAGTTCTATTTTTAGATCATGACATCATTGGGAAAACCCTTAGGGTCGGAAGGGTGACCTTTTGACCTGGATGTGACCTTTGACCCGTGCACACAATCCCGGATAATCCGCGCGCGCGTCCGGATAACACGCGCGCGCTGCGTGCCGGCCTGGTGATACATAATATGTAGTATCCCCTGTTACCTCTGCTCATTGTTTTGTTATTTAATACTCCTTGTGTTCATATGTAAGTTCTATTTTTAGAGCATCACCTCAGTTCTATTTTTAGATCATGACATCATTGGGAAAACCCCTGTTCTATTGTTATTGCCTGCTCCTTTGTCTTTAGTTCTCGACAAGTTCAGACGCGTCTAGGCAGAACAATGGTCTCCTCATATACAAAGAGTGGTGAGTCATACTATTGTTATTGCCTGTTCCTTCGTCTTTAGTTCTCGACAAACGTGCCCCCAGTGGTGAGTCATACTATTGTTAATACTCCTGTCCCTTTGTCTTTAATTCTCGACAAGTACAGACGCATCTAAGCAGAACGATGGACTCCCATGAATCAGTCTGTGAATGTGTAAGTATATGTAGTGATTGTTAGTGATTATGTGATTGCATCAGTGATTTAGTGATTGCATCAGTGATTGTATGATTATGTAAATGATTGCATCAGTGATTGTATGATTATGTAAATGATTGCATCAGTGATTTTGTGATTGCATCAGTGATTGTATGATTATGTAAATGATTGCATCAGTGATTTTGTGATTGCATCAGTGATTGTATGATTGTGTAAATGATTGCATCAGTGATTTTGTGATTAGGTAAATGATTCCATCAGTGATTTTGTGATTGCATCAGTTATTTTCTGATTGTATCAGTGGTTTTGTGTTTGCATCAGTGAGTTTGTGGAAGATTGAATGAATCCCTCATTACGCGGATTATTGAATGAATGAATGATTCCCTCATTATGCGGATTATTGAATGAATGAAACTGTCATTATGCGGATGTATGATTGTGTAAATCATTGAATGATTCTTTGAATCAGTGAGACAGAGATTGTCTAAACGGACGTATGATTGTCTAATTCATTGAATGATTCTTTGAACCAGTGAGACAGAGATTGTCTGATTCATTGAATGATTCTTTGAATCAGTGATTTGTGAAAGATTGAATGAATGAGTCATTGAATGCATTCACTGAATGATTAAATGAATGAATGAATTAGTGAGTCATTGAGACAGAGATTGTCTATACGGGTGTATCATTGTTTAATTCATTGATTGATTCTCTGAATCAATGATTTCGTGGAAGATTGAATGAATGAACAAATGAAAGATTGAATCAGTGAGTCATTGAGACAGTCATTGTCTAAACGATACATCGAATCAATGTGTGTGTGTGTGTGTGTGATTGATTAGCCACCAATCAGAGCGCAGCTCTTCTATTGTCTAAAAATATCCACCAATCAGAGGACAGCTCTTCTATTATCTAAATATATCGACCAATCAGAGGATAGCTCTTCTATTATCTAAATATATCGACCAATCAGAGCGCAGCTCTTCTATTGTGTAAAAATAGTCACCAATCGGAGGGCAGCTCTTCTATTGTCTAAAAATAGCCACCAACCAGTGCGCGGCTCTTTTCTATTGTCTAAAAATAATCACCAATCAACGATCAGCTTATTTTTAACCATCCACCACAGTATGCTATAAAAGCGATCACCCATCGTGTCATTCTTCATTCAACATGGAATACTCTAAAATCGACTCCTTCTCGGACGTAAATGCCTTAAATGCTTGGGCGACAGAGCGGGGCGCCTATAACGAGGTTGCTGTCAACTTACGCCGAATACAACTACTCGCCGATACTATCAGTCGCTCCGTGCCTACGATATCTCATATTCAATGCGAAGTTTGCTCTCAAACCTTCACGAATCGAAGAAATATGCTTCGCCATCGACGCAGTCACACCAGTCAACCCATCACATGTTCCACATGTCGAAAAACTTTCACTCGCATGGATAAACTATTAACTCATCAGCGAACCCATACGAGGAAAAGGCATGTTTATGGCGCACATCATAGCAGAGTCAAGCGGATGAGAACAGACCTACCACCACATCAGTCTAAATGTAACTTTTGCGGCATCATCAAACCACTTCTCACCGGAAAACCATTCTGCCACGAATGTTCGACTCAAGGGAGAGAATGCACTGCCTGTCATCGACCACTACCCGAGAAATATTTCAACTCTCATTCACAACACTGTGACAGTTGCCATAGAAAACAAGTAGGTGGAGCCAGGCCAGACACATCCGCGCTGGAAGGTACCGTACACACGCATTCCATTCCCCCTTCATCCGATGATAATGTGGATGTGTTACTGTTTTTTAAGAACACAGAACCAAAGCTTCGTAAGCTCATCACTGCTGACCTTGCTAAACACCGAGGCATCAAATGGTACCTTTCTTTACAAATCCGTATGGTACGACCGAACAGCGATGGGGATCCTATCTACTCCGAACCCACCTTCCGTTGTCCCAATGCTATCATTACTAACATTTCGCAACTAGAATCTCAACTAGCCGAGACCCTACAGAAAATTCACCATAGCTTCCAGGATTATCAACATGAGGGCAGCTCGTGGCTCATAGATGAAATACTACATCTCGACATCCATCTGGCTCAGTATGTACCTTTTGATGGAAGTAGCTATATTCCCACACCTAAACATCTAGTTGACAAGAAAACTCTGGTCAACGTGGAGAGTACGGATTCTCTCTGTTTTTTATGGTCTATTTTGGCAGCCCTGCATCCAGCAGAAGTGCACCCCAATCGCCCTGAGCATTATACAGCTTACATGGATGAGTTGAATGTTCATGGCCTTACTTTCCCCATGTCACTATCCCAGGTTGCCAAGTTCGAATCCCACAACTCCATTTCCATCAATGTTTTCGGCTATGATAGAGAAGTTTTTCCCTTACATATCACGCAACATCGGTTTGACACCGAAGTACGAACAACACGAACCATCAGGATTTTGTTATACGGTGGTTAGCAGCTTACCGGCATACAGTACTCCTGCAGTTGCCTACCGTGGTCCCAATGTGGTGGAAACATTTTTGGATCGTCTCATAGAAGAAGATGATCGCATATGCAACATCTTGGAATCCGTCATCCCCATGGAGCTCACTCGAGAGGAACAACATTCCTTCACACAAGCTACGCATTGCCATATTTGCGAGAAAGAACTGTTGTTCCTCTCGAGTGAGCTCCATGGGGATGACGGATTCCAAGATGTTGCATATGCGATCATCTTCTTCTATGAGACGATCCAAAAATGTTTCCACCTCATTGGGACCACGGTAGACAACTGCAGGAGTACTGTATGCCGGTAAGCTGCTAACCACCGTATAACAAAATCCTGATGGTTCGTGTTGTTCGTACTTCGTGGTGAACCCGGACTGAGAGTGTATTTTCCGCGTGAAACACTCGAAATCGGCAAAGATGACAAAGGGCACGCGGAGTTGCTTCTTGATATTTTTGAATGATAACCATTGTTCTTCCGGTGTATCTGGGAGTTTAATCCGTTGGGGTCCATGAGGAGAGCAGTGAGGGAGATGGTCATCAAGCACGCGTTGGGAAGAAAATCCGTGCAGGCAGTAATTGCAATAGAATTGCTTACCGTCGTGTTTTGTACGATTACCTAACAGACGACTCATGCTCTTGATCAGGCAAAAGTGTCTTTTATCTTCCTTGGTAATGAGAAGCAGATTCACATGGGTGTCAAACCGATGTTGCGTGATATGTAAGGGAAAAACTTCTCTTTCATAGCCGAATACGTTGATGGAAATGGAGTTGAGAGATTCGAATTTGGCGACCTGGGATAGTGACACGGGGAAAGTAATACCCTCAACATTCAATTCGTCCATGTAAGCTGTATAACGCTCAGGGCGATTGGCGTTCTTTTCTGCTGGATGGAGGGCTGCCAAGATAGACCATAGAAAACAGAGAGAATCCGTACTCTCCACGTTGACCAGAGCTTTCTTGTCAACTAGAGGTTTAGGTGTGGGAATATAGCTACTTCCATCAAAAGGGACGTACTGAGCCAGATGGACGTCGAGATGTAGTATTTCATCTATGAGCCACGAACTGCCCTCATGTTGATAATCCTGGGAACTATGGTGAATTTTCTGTAGGGCCTCGGCTAGTTGAGATTCTAGTTGGGATAGGTTAGTAATGATAGCATTGGGACATCGGAAGATGGGCTCGGAGTAGATAGGAACGCCGTCGCTGTTCGATCGTACCATACGGATTTGTAAAGAAAGGTACCATTTGATGCCTCGGTGTTTAGCAAGGTCAGCCGTGATGAGCTTACGAAGCTTTGGTTCTGTGTTCTTAAAAAACAGTAACACATCCACATTATCATCGGATGAAGGGGGAATTGAATGCGTGTGTACGGTACCTTCCAGCGCGGATGTGTCTGGCCTGGCTCCACCTACTTGTTTTCTATGGCAACTGTCACAGTGTTGTGAATGAGAGTTGAAATTTTCTCGGGTAGTGGTCGATGACAGGTAGTGCATTCTCTCCCTTGAGTCGAACATTCGTGGCAGAATGGTTTTCCGGTGAGAAGTGGTTTGATGATGCCGCAAAAGTTACATTTAGACTGATGTGGTGGTAGGTCTGTTCTCATCCGCTTGACTCTGCTATGATGTGCGCCATAAACATGCCTTTTCCTCGTATGAGTTTGCTGATGAGTTAATAGTTTATCCATGCGAGTGAAAGTTTTTCGACATGTGGAACATGTGATGGGTTGACTGGTGTGACTGCGCCGATGGCGAAGCATATTTCTTCGATTCGTGAAGGTTTG
>JAVTVY010003107.1:0-34161 GCA_036873755.1 Hanleya hanleyi | reverse complement strand
CCTGAACATACAGATTGTTTCTCAAGTGCTCTGTATCTACATTGTCTAGTTACCATTTAGACATTACTGTTCAATCCTGAATTCATGAATCCAGGACATCAGGAAATGAATCGCATGCCCAGAATGTGGATACTGCGTTATATCTCTATAATTACAGATCCTGTTGTGTCTGCGGACGATTTTGGATGTTGGGAAGCCCAGGTGATTTTTATCCCATTCCGCTGTCCAGTCACTCCTATCCTGTTTTGGACCCTCTGCTCCATTGTATATTCATGAGATGGAGACCTATCATCGACTGGAATATCCATCATTCCTTCTTCATCAACTCCAGAATAGTCCATCAAGCTAGAGTCCTGCTGCTTTTGCTGACTTACCTGTTCTACCAAGTGGTATACATATTACCAACGTTAACATGGATTTTTACGAGCCAGAATTTACCAACGATTTTGTATGCTCTATCTATCATCACTCAGATACACTGTACATCACCGCCTACGTGTATCTCTGAAATCCAGCTGTATCACAGTGACTCGAACTGAATTTACTTGGTGTATATATATTTAGTGTATGATCAGGGTCATAATACATTCTCATGAGGTCAGCATTGACTGCTCACATTTCAGTATACATGAACAAACTAAGCTTGTCAGAAAGCCAGTTATATCATCGTTATAATACATTCTGCTGCACAGGAGGTCAGCATTGACTGCTCACAATTCAGTAGACATGAACATACAACTTGTCAGAAATCCAGCTATAGCATACTGACTTGAACTGAATTTACTTGGTGACTGTTTATATTTAGTGTGCGACCATGGCCATAATACATTCTACTTCTCATGAGGTCAGCATTGACTGCTCATCAATTCAGTATACATGAACATACAAAGCTTGTCAAAAATCCAGTTATATCATAGTGACTTGAACTGAATTTACTTGGTGTATATAATTAGTGTGTGATTATGGTCATAATACATTCTATTTCTCATGAGGTCAGCATTGACTGCTCACATTTCAGTATAGATAAACATTAAGCTTGTCAGAAATCCAGCTATACCAGGCATATTGACTTGAACTGAATTTACTTTGTGTATATATTTAGGGTATGGTCGTAATACATTCTACTTTTCAGGAGGCCCGCATTGACTGCTCTAATTTCAGTACATATAATTGACTTGTTCCTTTCTATTCATATTGTAGGAGAAGTGTGAAACCATCACCTATGTTTTGTCTCAACATCATATTCAGATGGCCTCCATTATATTCGAGCAGGGTCTATAAATATTTAAGAAAATTTCAATTTTTTTTTATATCTAACATATGAACTTGCACAGGATAGCAACTTTTGATCTGACAGAACCAGATTTTGATCAGATATATCTCATATCTGACCGCTACTTCAGACCCTGCTGGAGTGTGATTTACAGTGTAATCTCTCTATAACTCTTGTCATTGGGGACTGCACTGGCACTTTTATATTTTCAGACCAGACCTCTAGAAGGGTTGAAATGATATGTGCCTAGACTCTAGTTGTTTTGGTTGAGTCAGGTGCTCTTGTTCTTGCATTGATGAGACAGCTTTCCTTACAGGAGTAACTAGTACTTAACTTTTTATTTTTTTCTTCCAATTCTATACAGGTATGTCCATGACCAGGTTTGACAACACAACAGACAGCATTGTGCAGAACTTTCTTCAGCCTGAATTTCCTCTGAAGCTGCCAGCATGTTTGATATTGTCTATATTACCGTTCAGAGTCTTGAGATAAGCCAATTCAACATGTTCAAATCTCAGTCAATTCCCAGAGTTTGGTCGAACTTTATTCTTTGAACATAGGCGAGATACGTTTTTTCATCAGACATATCTGATCATGCTGCTATTTCAGACCCTGTTAGTTTCTTATTCCATTATGATTTCATACTCACAGACAGAAATGGTTGCCTGCTCTCAGCATCTCTATGCTTGCTGATCCTGTGTTAACTCCTTTCCTTTAATTATTACTTCCAGGTTTTTCTCAGTGAGCTTTCTATTATTAATGTAGGTGATCCCAAAGATTGTTCTCTCTGTAGTGCAGTGTGACAGAGGGTTGAGGGGCCTGTGACATGTCTGTACATATCATCTGCAGCTTAATTTGGTGGAATCACTGGTCCTTCTGATATACTGTATCCCAGGTTATTATATTGTATTAGTTTGTTTCTAAGTTTTTTTTTTTTTTGTGTGTTACTTTATAGACCACCAGTCTGTTTGCAGTAGCAGTGCTTTCCATGGGGAAGCGTAAATATGGACGTTGTAAAACACTTTTATCTTTAAGAATTCCTCATGCATTGTCTATTTCAGAGAGGAAATCCTACCTCATCCTATCATCCCCAGGCTTGTGAATCCAGTACTAAATATCATTACTATCACTTTCAGGTCTTTTACCAGTGAGCTCCATCACACACAGATACTGGTATATGTGAATTCCTGTATTATGTATTATACAGCAATCATATTGACTTCCTTTTGTCAACTTTATTTCAAAGATTATTCTTGAGAAAGTGAGGCTTAATCCTAACCTTCCCTTGGACAATTGACAACCTTGAGGATCTTCATTGTTTTTATTCGCCATACAATTTAACTGGCTGGCAGTTCAATGTTTTGTGGGGGAATGTCTGAGAAGTGAAGGATATTACTCATTTTTAGGAGGGTAACCGGGACTCTTCCAGTGCCAGTTGTTTTCTTTAATTGAAATAAATAAAGAAAAGAAATGAAATAAAAAATTTCCTGACAGGCCCATGAACCTTTCTCGTGCTATATATTTATTGTATTAATATGGTTCTTCACTATATGACAGGTATTTTATGCTGCCCTGAATGGTATTTGTTCTTCCAGTACCGTACTTGGCTGATGTGGATTTCTGTGCCCCTACCTTCAGGCACACTTATGCATATTTCTTTCATTTTCAGTCTAAAGATTGGTAAGGTAATATTCCACCATCCATGGACGCATAGTAATAGATTGCCCATGTTTTTTCATGCTATCTTTTATTGATTTACATGCTAATTTGGGAAATAAGTTCCCTTTATATTTGTTTGAGTCAATCTGTCTTGCTATACACCCTGTGCAAAATAAACTACATGTACCTGATTGTATTATTTCATGCAATTGCAGTCTTGATATAGTTGGCTGCTATATTACCAGTGATCTGCTCATGAAGATGTAAACATTTGTAGTCAAAGTCATTACTTCAGTTAGCGCTAGCCAGTTGCTGCCATTCTCACTTTATCAAACCAACTATTAAGAGGCCAGTGATATCTACTCATCCTACTGTTTTGTGTTAAATACTGTAAGGGCTAGGTCAGAGACTTCGGTTGGGTGATAACAGTTCCATCTTTTACTCCACTGTTATCTGTGGCCCTTTATGCTCCCCACCTTTGCTGGTATAACAACATTTACATTATTTGCTAATTGGGGGCATGTTCTATCACTGCATTTGGTAACACATAATTCACATAATTCATATGTGTTCTCCATGCCCCTGCTATTTTATCATTTGTCATTTGAATTAATGATTTGTCATTTGAATTAATGATTATAACCATTGTCATTTGAATAAATGACCTAACCAGATTTCTGGGTATTGTGTTTGTCTTTCCCAGCAAACTGAGCTCATTCTCTGACCTAGTCTATCTCGAGCATAAAAGGAAATTAGGGTTACCATAATTAAGTTTATGTGAGGATCAACAAGGTCGCTTTCTTATGTTGACATGATTATAGTTTTATTGTAACTGTTGACTGTGAGTTATCGCCCTTATATTAGACTCTCCAACTTTATAACACGAGGTCGGTCCTCGGCTACCTGGAATTTGTTTCTGGAAAATGTCAGTGATGGATTTGGTTTCTCCAGTTTGCTACAGAAAAACCCTCCCTACCCTCCCTCAATTCTCTGTCTTGTGACATTTTGTAACAGGAAGCCCTTTATGCTCCCCACCTTTGCTGGTATAACAACATTTACATTATTTGCTAATTGGGGGCATGTTCTATCACTGCATTTGGTAACACATAATTCACATAATTCACATAATTCATATGTGTTCTCCATGCCCCTGCTATTTTATCATTTGTCATTTGAATTAATGATTTGTCATTTGAATTAATGATTATAACCATTGTCATTTGAATAAATGACCTAACCAGATTTCTGGGTATTGTGTTTGTCTTTCCCAGCAAACTGAGCTCATTCTCTGACCTAGTCTATCTCGAGCATAAAGCATATCATTTTCCTGTGAACTGTCGCCAATTTTATTTTTTTACAAATATCTTAGGCCGCTTGTAATATGATTTTTCTTAAGGAAAACAAATAAGCATTCTCCATTAGAGTGAGAAATAAAATAGATAATTCACACAACTTCGGTTTGGTTCCCCACAGTCTTGCGCCTCGATCATGTCGAGCGCTTAAGTGGAATCGACACGTCTCCTGTCTGAGATTTCCAAGTGAAAGTATTTGAATACGGACAGTTTCATTGGCTCGTTTAAATGGAGCGGACATGTAACTTGATACTTGCGGAAGCTGACATCGGGCGAAATACACAGAGAATGAAGACATTCCGCTGAGGGTAGAGTTGAGTGAAACGTGAAATGCCCTTAGCAGGCTAAGATGTATCTAGCCGGCTTGTTTTGATCATGCAGCCTATGTCTTGTAGGCTCCATGCTTTGATATTTCTTTCAGCTTCACGTCTGCAAAATTATATATCCTCGTATTTAGTATGTGGACTGTTTTTGGCTGGTAAAATTCAGGTTTTTTGAAATTTTGTTTTGGTTTAAATATAGTTTATTCATCTTGATGAAAGGGGAGCGCATTAAGACAGCTTATTATTGCGTCTCCTCAGTACAAAAGTGGCTTTTACATCGACCAAATAACAAGTATTGATATATAACAAATAAAGAACTAGGGAAGGCTAAGCATTAACCACCAAATCGATGACCAAATTATTAATAAATTTCAGCTATTGTATTTAAAGGGAGGCTCGGGGTGTCACAATACCTGGACTCCTGAACAAGAACTAAGAAACAAATTATGTTTTGGTACATGGCTATACGTAAATTGACTGAGGGCAGGGTCGATCGACAGGCAGAAGGGAAGGTGGCCCTGTTTGGAGGTTGTGTAAAGCCTGACATCAAATTTGTAAAAGCGCATATCATTGGTGGAAGTAATAAGAAGGCGAAAATTTACGACTTACGGCTAAAATGAATTACAGGCATCCTGTAATTAAGAATTATGGCAGGCTTGGCGATTTTATACGATGGTATATATTATTTACAGGTATCCTGTAAATACGAATTGTGGCAGGCTTGACGATTTACAGGCATCCTCTAAATAGGAATTATGGCAGGCTCGGCATTTTATACCATGGTATATATTATTTACAGGCAGCCTGTAAATACGAATTGTGGCAGGCTTGGCGATTTACAGGCATCCTCTAAATAGGAATTATGGCAGGCTCGCCATTTTATACCATGGTACAAAATAATTACAGGCATCCTGTAAATACGAATTATGGCAGGCTTGGCATTTTATACCATGGTATATATTATTTACAGAATGAGGAATTCTGGCAGGGATGGCCAACCATATCTATCATCTCTGCCCGATACCACTTACTATCTGTAGTCCTGTACAAAAACCTCATCTCACAATAATTTTCAAACTAAATCAGTATAAATTTATTTCGTTTCATACTGTTCATGTAATGGGTTCTTAATTCGCACGAGTAATGGACAAATTTAGCTAAAGTGTTGACAAAACAAGAGTAGACCTGCATTGAAGTTTCGGGCAAAACTCACGCCTACCTGATTATGGTGTTGTGATTCCAGCACAGAATTTGGCAAAGCTCCGTGTTGGTGTATCCAGCATAGAAGTACTGCCGGATGACGTCATCATCTGAAAATGCATAACGTATAACACATTTTATACGTGAAACGAAATACGCGGAACAAAAGGGAATGTTGCATTCATTCTTTCTCTTCCTTTTCATGGAATGCTGATAGGAAACGGTGAAGTGATTAACTGTAATACACTTATCTATATATAAAACACACCAAAGTGAAAACATTGTGTACCGATCAGTAGGGTACCATAGCGGTGAGTACGTCGTCACCATAATGATACCACAGTGATACCGGCGCAGACACACCAACACGACGGTTCGCGCCGGTACCGCTGGCTATGGTATACCATTACGGCGAAGGACGTTGTCGCTGCTGTGGTACCCTACCGATCGGTACACAATGTGTTCGCCGTCGGGGAAACTCTATGCGTGTACTTTCCTGGTCTTCTGAATTACTCAAGGTAATATTTTCAAGGTCAAAAATATTCACATTGAGGCACTTTACCCTATGAATTGTCCTTTCAGACAGAGACATTGGGGCGAATATATATCTGATCGATCGACCCTTTGACTGTCTCTTCGGTCCACAAATACGATCGGTTATAGCAGCCGCCTGACTGATCATACATCACAACTATAAACATCATAAACGTCACGAAGAGCATTAAAATTAAAATCCATACAGGACTAATAGGAAAAGATGTTTGCGTACGGACAGTCACAGGACACCACAGACCGGTAATCTGGCTGCATCATCAGACACTCTTGCACATGCACTGATGAGCTGCGGTTTAGTAGAACGAGCTTTTACTGAACCCACCCACTGCCCTCAGGGGCATGCCCCCGCCGCAGGGGATGTGAACCGACCCTCATACGCCGCGAATTAACAGGTGAAACCCACATGAGCCGACCCTTAAGAAGTGAATCCCATGGCTCATTCACCCAATGGGTTCATTCATCCCCATGGGTAAGTTTATAGGGATAGAGAGATCGTGTGCCCTTTCTATACTACTCATCGCGTACTACTCATCGCGCATGCGCAGTCGATCCATTCTACTGTAGGGCGCAAGCCTGGCCCGTGGAATCTCAGGTAGCGAAAACATCAGGTCCCTCGTCCCATCCTATCCCGCGCCACACCTATAGGGATAGGGAGATCCCGTGTCCTTTCTATACTACTCATCGCGCACGCGCAGTCGACCCATCCTACAGTATGGTGCAAGCCTGGCCCATGGAATATCAGGTAGTGAAAACCCCAGGTCGCTGGACCCACCCTATACCGTGCCACACCTATTCGACCCGCGTGCCCTTTCTATACTACTCATCGCGCAGTACTAATCGCGCATGCGCAGTCGATCCATTCTAATGTACGGTGCAAGCCTGGCCCATGTATCTCAGGTAGTGAACACCCCAGGTCTCTCGACCCACCTTATCCCGCGCCACACCTATTCGACCAGCCTGCCCTTTCTATACGACTCATCGCACATGCGCAGTCGATCCATTCCACTGTAGGGTGTAAGCCTGGCCTATGGAATCTGAGATAGTGAAAACCCCAGGTGTCTCGCCCCACCCTATCCCGGGCCACACCTATATGACCCGCTGTGTAGTGAGTAAAGCCGAGGAGGAGGAGGAGGAGGAGGAGTAGGACACGCCACGGATTATACTAGGTAGATTGGAAGGCAAATAGGCCTGTGGAAAAGAGGACACCACTCTGCATCTTATATTCATTTCACTTACACTCATCTGGATTTAAAGTACGTCGGGTCGAGATATAATTATTCCTCGGCATCACGGCTGTCTTCTACAAGTGAAGAAAATAATTCCATAACTGAAATCAGTGAAAGGATATGTTAACCCTGCCTTTCTATGTGAAGCATAGGGTGTACAGGACTGTCATTTTGAGCCTGTATTTGCATAATCAGCAGTACAAGAAATGATGGTCAATGAAAATGGCAGTCATGAGGGTCTTAGGGCAAACCGTTTATCGTTTCGTATTCTAGACACTCCGACAGACATTTGGGGTGACCTACACCATCAATACAAACGACTTGGGCATTGACTGTTCATATTGCTGCGCAATAACTTTTGGTATTTTACCTTATTATGCTCGGTCTTGTTCCGGCCAACATCCCACCATTTGGATACATTTCTCAGCTAACTTAAGCTCTACCTTGCAAATTTGACTAACATTAATAACTATATCTCACATTGACAATTTGACTTAAGTTGATAACTTTCGTAACAGTTAATATGTGTTGCTAATCGGAAATATTACCCCGTCTTGGTCTTGGGGAAGGCGTCCCATGATACCCTGGTCTGCAGCTTCGGAACGAAAAAAGAACAGAGGTAACTTTCTGACTTTTTAGCAAATGTTATTGCATTTTGAGTCATTTTGCACAATCAGGGATGCAAACATCATAGATAAATTCAAAATGGCAACCATGTGGTGTCATCGAAAAACCATTTAAATTCTATGGCTTTAGCGCTGGTTGCTGTGTGTGTGTGTGTGATATGACGATGGACTTCAGATTATGGACGCGTAAATGGTGTAATGGACGGCGGCTGTACAACGGACGACGGATCAGACGCGTACATATCTGTGGTTTTCTTGCGTAATGACGTCCAAAAGTATTTTATTTGATATTTGATGATTATTCTGCTATTTACTAGCAATATATTCAATATTTAGCACTTGTATAATCTATACTATAAGAAGAGATTCAGTTAAATATCCACAATGTCAGAGAAAGGACAATATATTCAATATTTAGCACCTTTATAATAGTATCTAATTAGATTATAATTCGATTATTGTAATAAAGTATCAAAAGGAGATGTTGTTTTTAGCGTTCGAAACAAAACATCGCTGATTTTAGAAATTATTTGCGAAGCAGCAGATCTGCTAAATAGCATGCGAGACAATAATAACCACATCTGCACCTTATGAAAATCAGTATTTTGGATATTTTGGCGTCCAAAATATTTTAATGGATATTCAATGAATTCTTTTCCTATTTATTCGCAGATTTCGTGAACAAAGATGGCGTTACTGTGAATATAGGCCTATAAGACTAGTTAAAGTTACTTTTCGGTCAATTTACCCCTAGGTACCCCAGATCAGAGAGGGTTAATGCAATTGCTTGAGAATGTACCTGACGTATATGACCATTTTAATGGTAATTATTTAGAGAAGTAATTAGTGATAGTATTAACTGCATGCGCCGTAAAGTAATGGAGTTTTTTTGGTGACACGAGTGCAAGGGTGTATAGTCCGGACATATCATCTCATGTCCGTCGCACCAATACACGTCATATCGATTCACCCCCTGCTACCGCCGTATCAGGGTTGAGCAAAAGTATACAAAATCCTATTCGAAGGTGGTAGTTTCGGTATGCACAGCGTTTAAATACATTCTAGAGCTCTACAATAAATTTTTTTAACTTGCGTTGGCTGTTGTTTCCATATTGTAAAATATATGAATCATATAGTTTATCCGAGTGTCTGCGATCAGAGTATTTTCCATATCTCGCATTCTTTTCGTAGTCCGATGCGGCAAGTGCGAATCCATCGGAATTAGCAATCATTAGCACGGACGGAAGTTTTATCTCTGAACCGGCGTAGGTCCAATACACTCCGCGGACTAAGATCCGCGGACTAAGATCCCATACTCAGGTGAAGAGATGGAGGGAATAGTTTGGTTCACTCATATGGTGACATTCAGTTTGGTTGGTGGCGGAAGCCGGAGTGCCCGGAGAGAACCACCGCCCATCGGCAAGTAACTGACAAACTTTCACACATGGACCAGCTGGGATTGAAGTCGTGTGGGTTCAGCGGTGTGGGGCTAGCGGTCACCAGCGAAGCGCCTTAGACCACTCGGCCACCGAGGGCCCGCTCCTCAGGTGGAGCATTTCCTTACTCGACTTTTGCTGATGTATTGCGATATGTTAAACGTAAGACGGGTGTAGGTGTCAAATGTGAACAGCTACCTACAAAATATGAATCATATGCGTTATTCTGTGTTAATGGTCGTTTCTCAAGGGCCATAACTCTTGAAAATATAAGCGAAACGGAGAGACACGTTACGCTGCACAACTGTGGGGCAACGATCACATATCATGCAAATTTCATACTTGTCCATACAATATTAACCAATATCCAGCCCGGACAAGTCCCATTCACAGAGATTTCAGAAAAAGGGCCATAACTCTTGAAAATTATTCCGCAACTCGGAAAAATATCTATGCACTGGCCACATTCCATGCAAGTTTTAATCCTGTGCATCAAATATTAACCGAGATATTGCGCGGACAAGAAAATCGGACGGACGGACGGTATGACGGACGGACTGATGGACAGACGCCTCTGTCCACATTTTAGCCTTAAGTGGTTTTTCAGTTGGTCTAATTGTGCATCCGTTCTTACAAACAGTATCTTAAGTGAATAAATGTGTGTCCAATAGGAGCCAAAGTGTTTTTTTTCTTCTTAAGTGGATATCCACCTAAGAAAGTATTGTGCAAATGTATAAAACAGTGTTTTAATGATGGATATTCTCTATAAGAAACGATTTTAAAAATGTAATTTCTCTATAAGAAACGATTTTAAAACAGTGTTTTTCAAAGGTTTTTTGAACTAAACATGCATATTTAGGATAAATGTGCAACATTGCAGACAACTTTCAACAATGTTTCGTTACAATGTTGGACAGACGGACGGACGGACAAAGCGATCGCTATATGCTCCCCTAATTAGAGGGGGGGGGGGGGTGCATAATTATTATTCTGCTGACTGGAGGAAACTTTCCAGTGACGAAATCTATCGCTATACTCATAACACAAAAGAACATCTAGGTCAAATTAGCATCGCTACCGACGCCATTCTGTGCGATCAAAGTTGTGCCACTAACCTTGATGACATTTAAATGCTACTGTGATATTGTGAAAGCTCTTTGTTCTGCTAGCAGGAAAATCGTGGCTAAACCGAGAACTAGTAGACAGGAGATTGTCCCTTGGACATGCATGCCCATTCTAGAACCTATTATTTTCTTGTGGGGTGAGCATAGTAGCTCGCGCAGCTATCGGAGTGGGTGAGTAGGATTTAACGTCGTTTTCAACAATTTTTCAGTCATATCACAACGGTGTCTACATGTGCCTGGACACGAGAGTGCCCTCGATTTCTTTTACCCTCGACACTGATAAGCCCAGCTATGAGCGGGGACATTTTCATATCCTACAAGTCCTCTGTGTGATTCGAACCCACGCCAGACCAGCAGCCAACATTACGAGCGTGCACTCTGTCCCCACGGCCACTCTCTCGCTTCTCGCCCCCTCATAGCGATCGGATATCTGACTACATCCGAAGTACTCAAACTACGCTCTACCTGCATGTAAGACAGAAGAAGAGTCTATACGGGCAGACAAAAATGGCACAGGCATACTCGTCCAACACAGCTGTGGAATTTTGGAAAGAGGTCAAAGTGTGCAATGCAAAAAGGATGTCTTTGTTTAGTCGAATTGATGGCGAAGAGGGCCAAACGGCCATATTTTCCCTGTGGAAGAAAACATTCGGCTAAGGGAAGTTTAATTTGGATATTAAGGGCTTCTACAGACGGTTTCGCTATGGCATGATATTTTGTATAATGTTAAGAAACATGACTGCCAACCCAGGATATTCACACCAAAGCGATATGTAGCTCTCCACCCACCCACCCATGGTTAAAATAAATGGTACCGCACTGGAGTATGTTGATAGGTATACCAACCTTCCATGACTGTACTGCTGTAGGGCAGATACGAAGCTGCGCATCAGAAAACCCCTCGGCTCTGGGCACCAGCCATTCATAATGTATTCAATTCGAACCAAGACTTCAGGAACACTAAGCAGTCAAGTTACAAATATACAGATTATGGAACATTTTGTAATTAGAAATGGTCTCTAAGGTTTCCATTCAATCAGAGAAACCGGTATTCATTACATAAGTCTCTTGATGTATCGATGATGTATATCAAATTTTACATCGAGCATTTGAAAGTTATCCGAGATAGAGATGATTAATGATTTCGCATAAATTAAAGATATCCACCCATCCTTCCCACCACTCAGGAGAACTGATGTGGTTAATCATTGCAAGTGTTCTAATACATCGATGCTGTATACCAAGTTTCATATAGAACACTGAAATGGTATCAAAGATATACATCATTAAAGATTTTGCATAAATTAAAAATGGTCACCAAAGTTTCCACCCAATCAGAAACCCCAGAACTGTCATCGATGATGTATATCAAATTTTAGATCGAGTACTTGAACGATATGAGAGCTAGAGATCATTCATGATTTTGCATAAATTAAAGATGCCCGCCCATCCTTCCCTCCACTCAGAAGAATTGATGTGGTTATACATTGAATGTGTCTTGATACATCGATGCGGTATACGAAGTTTCGTATAGAACACTTGAATGGTATCAAAGATATATATCATTAAAGATTTTGCATAAATTAAAGATGGCCGCCAAGGTTTCCACAGAATCAGGGAAACTGGTTTGGTCATTCCTTTGAAGTTTCTTGCCGCATTGATGATCTATACTAAGTTTCAAACTGAACAGTGAAATGGTACCTGAGATACACATGATTAAATATGGCCGCCAAAGTTTCCAACCAATCAGGTCCAGAGTCAATAGGGTTCTGGGGCACGAGCATATGGATGTTCAATGCAAGTTTGGTGTGCGTAGGTTAAGTCGTTCTAAAGATATCTTGGTAACGAGAAAGGTGTGACGGACAGACGGACGGACAGACGGACGGACGTACATGACGACGACAATACCCTTCGGTCAAATTTTGGCCGAGGGGTAAAAACTGTATTTAGATCGTACTGTTGTGGCATATATCGTTGCCAACTTCCGTGTAATTACACAAAGAAAGCTTACAATAATGTGAAAGTTATGTACAACAACTCGTTTCGGGGTATACATTATCCAACCAATATGTGTACATTCTCTTTCTGAAGAATATTATATTCACAGTAGGACTCGAATTGAAAAGTTAATGTAATGCTATCGTGTAGTTATACAAGTTTGTTTGGAGACAGCGTTCTGTCTTTACTAATTACGGCGGAATCAAACAGCGTATGTGCGTGTGTGTATGCCGAAAGGGGTGATGGGGTGGGAGAGTATGTGTTATATGCTGGCTGGAACTGATGGAATACCGGCGAGGCCCTCGAGTCAAAATCATGCCTTACAACCCAATGAGCGTGATTAAACAGGTTGCCGTCAAATTTAGTACATAACCACAGTAAACTACAGAAAACATTAGCAGCCTATTCCTTTGTCACACCGGAGAAATTTACAGCTATGTTTGGAAAACACGATACTTACTTCCTCGTTGAATGCTGAATAATGGCGTCCGCCTCGTTTTTCAACGAACATGCGCAATGATATTTCATCGCATAGCTTCATAGCTCCATCGCTCCATCGCATTTCCATCGCATAGCTTCATAGCTTCATCGCTCCATCGCATTTCCATCGCATAGCTTCATAGCTCCATCGCTCCATCGCATTTCCATCGCATAGCTTCATAGCTCCATCGCTCCATCGCATTTCCATCGCATAGCTTCATAGCTCCATCGCTCCATCGCATTTCCATCGCATAGCTTCATAGCTTCATAGCTCCATCGCATTTCCATCGCATATCATAGCTTCATAGCTTCATAGCTCCATCGCATTTCCATCATAGCTTCATAGCTCCATCGCATTTCCATCGCATAGCTTCATAGCTTCATAGCTCCATCGCATTTCCATCGCATAGCTTCATAGCTTCATAGCTCCATCGCATTTCCATCGCATAGCTTCATAGCTTCATAGCTCCATCGCATTTCCATCGCATAGCTTCATAGCTTCATAGCTCCATAGCTCCATCGCTCCATCGCATTTTCATCGCTCCATCGCATAGCTCCATCGCTCCATCGCATAGCTCCATCGCGCATCGCATAGCTCCATCGCATAGCCTCATCGCGCATCGCATAGCGCGACTTTTCATCGCATAGCTCCATTCATCGCATAGCTCCATCGCTTCATCGCATAGCTCCATCGCGCATCGCATAGCTCCATCGCATAGCCTCATCGCGCATCGCATAGCGCGACTTTTCATCGACTTTTCATCGCATAGCTCCATCGCTCCATCGCATAGCTCCATCGCGCATCGCATAGCTCCATCGTTCCATCGCATAGCTCCATCGCTCCATCGCGTTAAATTAGAAATGAAAGACGCGATGGCCCCTCTCGGCCATCATACGATACAGAGGGACTTAAACTATTTCAAATGAGTCCAATTCACTTAAACTGATGAATTTATGCTATACCACTTTGTTGTATACGGGCCACCTAAGCTACTTTATCAACACTCCCGGACATCATAAGAAATACAAGTGAATGACCTGATTTACATTTACATTTGGAACAATTAAGCTCGTTAGCTTACCAGATTTATGCTATTTCGGTAAGGTGTGTATGGGCCTACGTAAATATGTAAAATTCTCGGACATCATAACAATTACGGAACTCTACGAAGGGGACCGATTGTACGCTCGGGAATTAACAACATGAATTTCCTATGAATCTCCAGATGTGACACGCCGGAATCGCCTAGCACGCATGCCTCAATTTAAACCAACCCACTAACGCGGATGCATGAACTGTCGATCGGCAAATTATACACTATGGATTCCAAATTTATTTCGAATGGACTTCTAATCATATATGTTATGACCCATGAAAATACAATATCACAAAATAGTAGCTTTAACATTAAACGTGTCGCATGTTTCAGCTGTATAGTCTCAGTGGTGACATGGTCTTTTTTTCGAATGTACCAGTTTAAAATCAACCCTGTTGTGGGTCGGTACATTGCAGATGGAACTGTCGACAAGGGTGGAAGTACTGTTGCGTCCTCTGGAGTCATTGATAACAGCCCATACATTTGAATCTAGTTGAGGGAAGGTAATCCGATTGGAAAGATCAAATTATCTCGGGAATATCTCCTCTGGGTTGAGAACTCTATCTGACCTTGGGTCTGTGAACATGGACTGACAAAAACACAATAAACTGTTCCATATACACAGTAATCAAAGAAGTATACATTTTATATGCACAGATAAAGCGATTAAAGAAAAGCAGAGATATCTGCCTTACAAATGATTATATAACCAGATGAACAATAACTGAATGGAATACAAAGAAAAAGTAAATTTTATTTCGTCTCAAGGAAAAGGGGTATGTTATCTTCAGTTACAGTGTGATTCAGCTACATATATTTCCTTTGAAGAGTTCGTTTTCAAAATCTTTACATTGATTCTGGTGGATCAGAGATACATGTTGTACTCGATACCGTAAGATTAAATCATTGTAAATCTTCTCAGTCACAGTACGCCCTGACTTGCTGGTAGTGGCACCTGAGCAAACAGGTTGAGTGATCGACGACCACTAGGAGACATTTACATGTATATCAACCAGAACACTTTTCTAGATACTCGAATAGAGTATTGGTTGTGACGCGTTGGTTAGCCCAATACTCATGGGAGCCCTCTTCGGCACGACGTTACTCATGGTAGCCATCTTCGGCACATTGGGTTTTTGACTTCTGATGCTTGGTACCCCTCGACGTCATTTCTCATTTTCTGTTAATAAAATATTGCTCTTATTAGTCCTCCACTCGATCCACTCCTAAGTGGCTCATGTCGTTGTAGAGTTCCCGGACTATTCCGACACGGAAGACTTGTGACATGATTAGCTGGTCCCTACTGTCATTCCCAGTTTGGCCTCTTCGGCAGAGGACACCATCCGTTCTGACACCATCCGTTCCTTCTATTCACGGCTGAAGTTGTTCTGTCGTTTACTTTCTCGAGTGCCGATCGCTTCCCAAGTCGCACGGCCTTGAATACCGGCGCGTTGAGTCTTTTCTTGTGACTGAGACACTCCTGCGAGATCATGTCAGTGGTCATTGGTAAGACCTGGCTTTCCAGCTGTTCTGGGCCAAGTGCATGAATGGCAGAGCATATGGTTCCAGTTTTTTGTGCAGTTGTTATATTCACGGCACCGATTATGCTTGAAGACACCTCCTCTGTGCATTTTTAGCCCACCATCACCAGATGGTGGGCTGTTCAAATCACTTTTCGTCCGTGGTCCGTCGTCCGTCCGTCCGTCAGGCCGTCGTCCGTCCGTCGTCAGTCCGTCCGTAAACAATTCTTCTTATCGCGATTTCTCAGGAACTACTTCATGGATCTTTCTCAAATTTGGTACACAGGTTCCCCTTGGGGTCTAGTTGTGCAAGATACCTTTTCTGGCCCGATTCGAAAATCCAATATGGCCACAAGGCGGCGATCTTGGATTTCCCCATGAAACTTTGTTATCGCGATTTCTCAGGAACTACTGTATGGATCTTTCTCAAATTTGGTACACAGGTTCCCCTTGGGGTCTAGTTGTGCAAGATACCTTTTATGGTCCGATTCGAAAATCCAATATGGCCACCAGGCAGCCATCTTGGATTTCCCCATGAAACCTTGTTATCGCGATTTCTCAGGAACTACTGCATGGATCTTTCTCAAATTTGGTACACAGGTTCCCCTTGGGGTCTAGTTGTGCAAGATACCTTTTTTGGTCCGATTCGAAAATCGAATATGGCCACCAGGCAGCCATCTTGGATTTCCCCATGAAACCTTGTTATCGCGATTTCTCAGGAACTACTGCATGGATCTTTCTCAAATTTGGTACACAGGTTCCCCTTGGGGTCTAGTTGTGCAAGATACCTTTTCTGGTCCGATTCGAAAATCCAATATGGCCAACAGACAGCCATCTTGGATTTCCCCCATGAAACTTTGTTATTGTCATTTCTCCGGAAGTATTGCATGGATCTTTCTCAAATTTGGTACACAGGTTCCCCTTAGGGTCTAGTTGTGCAAGATACCTTTTCTGGTTCGATTCAAAAATCCAATATGGCCACCAGGCAGCCATCTTGGATTTCCCCATGAAACTTTGTTATTGTCATTTCTCAGAAAGTATTGCATGGATCTTTCTCAAATTCGGTACACAGGTTTGCCTTGTGGTCCAGTTGTGCAAGATACCTTTCCTGGTCCGATTCGAAAATCCAATATGGCCACCAGGCAGCCATCTTGGATTTCCCCATGAAACCTTGTTATCGCGATTCCTCAGGAACTACTGCATGGATCTTTCTTAAATTTGGTTCACAGGTTTCCCTTCGGGTCTAGTTGTGCAAGAAACCTTTTCTGGTCCGATTCGAAAGCCCAATATGGCCACAAGGCGGCCATCTTGGATTTTCCCACGAAACCTTGTTATTGCTATTTCTCGGGAACTACTGCATCGATCTTTCTCAAATTCGCTACGAAGGTTCCCCTTGGGGTCTAGTTGTGCAAGATACCTTTTTTGGTCCGATTCGAAAATCAAATATGGCCACCAGGCAGCCATCTTGGATTTCCCCATGAAACCTTGTTATCGCGATTTCTCAGGAACTACTGCATGGATCTTTCTCAAATTTGATACACAGGTTCCCCTTGGGGTCTAGTTGTGCAAGATACCTTTCTGGTCCGATTCGAAAATCCAATATGGCCAACGGGCGACCATGTTGGATTTCCCCATGAAACTTTGTTATCGCGATTCCTCAAGAACTACTGCATGGATCTTTCTCAAATTTGGTACACATGTTCCCCTTGGGGTCTCGTTATGCAAGATACCTTTTCTTGTCCGATTCGAAAATCCAATATGGCCACCAGGCGGCGATTTCTGGGAACTACTGCATGGATCTTTCTCAAATTTGGTACACAGGTTGGGTCTAGTTGTGCAAGATACCTTTTTGACCCGATTCGAAAATCCAATATGACAGCCAGCCGACCATCTTGAATTTCCCCTTGAAACATTATCGTGAATTCTCAGGAACTAATTCATGGATCTTTGTGAAATTTGGTACATCGGTCCCACATGGGGCCTAGTTGTGCAAGATATCTTTTTGTGGTCCAATTAGAAAATCAAAGTTACGCTTCAAATTAATAAGGTATTCCCGAGTTGTGACATTGCATCACAAGAGTCGGCGGATCAAACGGTGGGGCATATTCTATATATTGAGTATAGAGAATATCCATACTTCCACCATCTATATCAAGGAGTTCAAATGATTCCGAATTAAAATGTTTAAATCAGTTTACTTTAGTCCATGCCATTTCAAGTGAACTGCCCCACCGTTTTCTCTGCCGATGGGTCGGCTACATGAGGCATGTCACTCTTGTCACTCAACGTCACAACTCGACAACTGTAGACTATCGGTACTACGTGTTTCGATCCAACGGAGATAATCAGGATTCAGACACTTTCAAAGTTTCAACATAACTACAGGGACCGTATCCCTTCAGTATTAAGTTGTGTATCGGTACCACCTTGCTATTTTAGAGCATGGTATCTCAAAAGAGATATCTTAAAGTAGCCCAGTAAGCAGAACAGAATTAGCATTCGTTCCTAATTATAAAATCTTAGGGAGGCCTACGTATGTTTCATAGCTCATGCCAAATTGTCAAAAAGATTTGTCTTCGCTTACAATACACAATGATGACACGTGCAAAAAAAATACTACAAAACGAAGACGAAGGATCCTCCTGACATTCAGTTTCAGACTTCTCTAACTTTGCTCATTTCACTTGTACTATAACAACCGACATGTCAAGTACAGTTTCTAGAAATCTTGGAACTCCTGAAACTTATAAAGATAATATCTTGGTGTTTTCCCGTATCCTTTTTTCGATCTTTTTCGCTCAAAATAAATTCAAAATTCTGTAAACAAAATTACAAATCAATTGTTTGTTCTTAGTAACAATGGACAAAAAGATCCTCTTGTCATTAGCTTACAATTATCAGACAATGGTGGGCGCCAAGATCCTTTAGGATCTCTCGTTCAATGAGAGTTTCGATGGGGAGTGACAATCGGGAGAGAGTATCAGCGTCCCCATTCTTCTTTCCAGGCCTGTACCTTATGGCGAAGTTGTGATCTGTCAGTCCGGCCACTCAACGATGTCTAGTCGCGCCCAACCTAGCTTGTTAGTATATGCGCTAGGGATTTGTAGTATGTATACACTTCAAACGAAGATGCGTAGAACAAGTAATCCCCGAACCTCTCGGTTATGACGGTACGTTTCGTAACTTGTGTCTAATTCCACTCAACCCGAGGCTAGGGGCCGTATGAATCTATGTATTTCAGGATCCTCATAGTGTTCATATGAACATTCAGAATCAAAGCGTGACTGTGATACATCATACTCCATATAACGACTTGACAAATAAAATCATATGGATTAAGAATATTGATGAGCGATATGGACTTGATATTTAGGAACATCATCATGTTTTCCTGGCATCATTGAAAACTGTTTACCGCTTCTCCCTTGCAGGAAATTAACCTAGTTTTATGTATACTATGATTTATTCTTTAAATTCATCCTAATGCTATTATATGAATTAGATCTTTGGATTATAGACGCCGAAATTCTTTAACGGACGATGGCTGAATATTGAATGACGGACACGACGCTTATATATATTACCCATTTCACGGACAGGAATTCCAATTCCACGTGTCAAATCTCTTACCAGCCGGAGTGAAGGAGCCGCGATTCATAGCAAATCATTCGGAGGATGCCATCGCCCTGTTGCTGATGAAGGACGGCATCTTGCCCTTCATTCGACGCATGTGTGTGAAGAACATACGGGAGTTCATAATCCAGATATACCATTATCCTAGGGCTAGTAGCTCGAGACCGTCCTGGTGTTTTTAGCGGCACACAATTTGTTCACCAGATGGTCACTCTTCGTTACTTGTAGCGACTTTCTTCTTAAAACGCCCATGGTAATGGTATCACTCTTTGGTGCCTTGAACAAGTCAAACAGATGCTGCCTTGCAGGAGAAGTCTGGAATGTAACCACGATAATCGACTGTCGAACTTCTCAACCAGTTTGCGGTTTTCTGTCTTCAAGGACAAGACCGCTTTCTTCTCCTTGTGGTCAATGTGGTAGCCTTTCTTGGAGACAATGTTGCCGAAGTAGCGCTTCACGCTTGAAGAGTTCACACTTGCGTGACTTGAGCTTGATCGCCCGGCTATTCAGTCATTGTAGCATAGCTCTCGCGCCCATCAGGTGTTGTTCAAATGTTGAACTGTAGACAAATGTATCATCAAGACACGGCAGGCAGATGTCATCCCGAAACTCAGAGACGCAATCGTACATGAACCCCTGGAAGACTGCTGGTGCGTTGATTAACCCAATGGCATGCGGTTCCATTCCCCACGGAGTAAGGAGGCTGTCAAAAGTGTACTGTCCTCTGTCATGACGCCCTGCCGATATGATTCGCCTTGGTCCATAACACTGAACCAACTGGTGCCCCCCGAGAATGTACAAAACATCCTGGATTATTGATAATGGCTGACGATCCCTGATTTTCTTTTGGTTTAGCTGGCGGTAATCAAAAGATTGTTGAAGTCCTCCATCTTTCTTTCTAACACATACCATAGGTGATGAATAGCTTGACTTGGACCTCTGGTTCCAGCCCTGTGGACCATGTCGCATAAATACATCTTTAATCTCTGTATAGCGGACGACGCGGCATGGAAATATAGTTATTTTTCACCGAAATATCATCAACCAGTTTAATTTCCATCTGTAGATCATGAGCACAACAAACGTCCAGATCGAGCAAAGGCATCGGCTTCCCCCATTACCATCTCACCAACCGATCACTTCTGTTAATCTGCTAAGTCGGCTTTACTCAAATCAATCTCCAGTTCCCAGTCTACTGACTTTTCCCCTAGATGGGGTGTTTGATTTGTCAGCAGTTTGAATTTCCTCGGGTGGCATGGCAAAAACGACACGAACAGGTTCTACAGACTCCAAAATCGCCCTACCTAGTATGGGATGATGGGTTGTGTTCGTCGCCGGTACGCTGAGACGACGAGTGGATCTTGTTATATCCATCAAAACTTCAACCCTTAGTCCTTCGATCAATTCAGTAGATAGACATGGATCAAAGGAAGCTCGCATTCCATCCGTTGCACTGCCAAGCCGGATTGGGCATTTGCCGTTGGCTCTAATCTTCGCAGGTACTGTTATACTTTTCCCAGTCTTCACATCAGACAATGTATTTTACTGTTCG
The DNA here is from genome assembly GCA_036873755.1 of Hanleya hanleyi. NCBI lineage: Eukaryota > Metazoa > Mollusca > Polyplacophora > Lepidopleurida > Hanleyidae > Hanleya > Hanleya hanleyi. Next base: position 13,107 of record JAVTVY010003107.1, on the reverse strand, counting down.
TGTAAATTTCACTAAAGTCTCAACTTGTTTCTTGGCCATACTTGGGAGAGGTTCTATAAATGCTCTCATTGAAGACGTTCTGTTTTGGGTCTACTCTGTCAGTCAGAAGCACATATTCCTTGATGGGATTATCCCTTACGATCGGATTTTGAAGTTTCTCATCTGCGACCACCCGAAAAGGAGCTATAATCTTACCTGGCATCTCTCTGCGGTACGGCAAGGAAAATGTCCACTCTGAAATTGGTCTCAACTCCTTCTTCACTTTAGTGATGACCCAATGGTTGGGGATCAAGCTGACCTGAGAAACTGTGTCCCATAAGGCTGTTGCATCTAGTGCTGCATCTAGTATACAGGAGATCAAATACTGCTCACCCACCAACGTGGTGATTCTGATTTCCTGCTTCGAAGTCAGCGATCGGGTGTAGCGTCCATTACAACCTAGTTCTGGTTTCTTTTGTGTTGGGAACTGTTTCTTCAGTCATCTCTGGTCCCCTCATAGTGACTGGGGCCCGTTTTCCGAAGGTTCAATTTTGCTCGAACGATTTTTGCTTCCGCTTACGACAACTCTCGCAGTAGGGTTCATCGATCCAACAGTAGAAACAATGGTTGCAGGTGTTGCTTTTCCCACGCTTATGCCGCTGTGTACATCCCCTGGCACACGACTCATTGGACACATTTTGGCTGGAGGTTTGACATCCTGCTGTTACGTTGTTACGCTCACATTGTTGCAATCTCAGCTCGCAACTCTCTGACTTCATCATTGATCTCTGTAAAATAATTGGGCTTGTTAGGTTTCCTAGGCTCTGAATCATCTGGGGCACCCTACTATGCTCAATTGCGCAATCTGAATTACAACACATATAAGGGAAGTGGGAAGAGGTGCCGACATACCGATCTACAAACAAAACTGTCTGCCGTACATTAAAGGCCCTAATCAGGAAGTTCTGCAGGTTTTCTGGAACAGGTTACACAGCTTGATGATGTATCTTTATAGAGGGACTGGAGCATCTCTCCTAACATGAGAAGATTTAGGGGTCGCCCAACTTGTCCATGTATTTGCAGATTTTCATGTTTGAACCCATTACGAGAAGTACTGCCTCCTTAATTTCATCCTATGTGTATCGTTGCTTTAGTTCAGAGCCAGTCTATCTTGCGAGGCTGCTGAATGTAAGCCTATCCTAATGGACAGGTTAACCCAGCTACCCACTGATCTTAAAATACTACAGATACACACTGTCCGTCGGATGAATCCTGTATCCTGAACCGTCGCTCCAGAATTAGATATCGTTATCTGGACGGATGATTCACCAGTCCGTGCATGACTTTAGACTCTTGCTCTACTGAAACTTGCACATAGCGAGACGTGAACACGGACTGGGCTTAACACAGTGAATTGTTCCATATATTCAGTAATCCAAGCTGTACACATTTATATTCAGAGATAAAGTGATCAATGATATCCATCTTACAATGACCATCTAACGAGACGAACTGTAACTGAATCAAATATTTATTTCGTCTCAAGGAAAGGGGTATGCTATCTTCAGTTACAATGTGATTTAGATAAATACATTTTACCACACGTCATATAAGCAGTCCGTTTCGCGCAGTATATAAACCAAAAAATACTATTTTCATTCCAAGGTATCAAGAAAATCCGTCCAGTACTTCTCAATAAATCGCAAGAACAAAAATTAAATGGGAGATTCGTGGGTTATTCATGACGTCAAGCGTGCATGTTATAATATTGGCAAATCAACGTCATCGTGGCCCCAAAATATCATGGTTTTTGTTTGTATGCTGTGTGAAATGTCAACGTTGTACGACAAATTGACTCCGAAATATCGCCGATAACGTCTGGGATATATTATCTGGGACAGACAGTTATTTTGCATGTAGTTTTGCGTGCACATGTGTTGCACATTTCGAGAGCGATAACTTTTCCATCCTCGTAATGGAAATATGTTCTTGTTGGGAATGTAAGCATATCCATGGAAAGTTTAGGATACAGGCTTTCAGATGGTATCTGGCTTCGCTAACGGTTCATCTGAGCTTTGTTGTACCTTTGTCTCGGAAAAGATCAATCTCGATTCGGCTTCCCGGCTGCATCAGTTGTCTGGAACATGACGTCACGGCGTTTGCGGAATCATACATTTTGACCAATCAAAATTCGGCCCTATCGTTTAGCCGTAGAATTTTACGTCATTGTCGAGCAACTGATTAGCGATCCAGCCCTAAATTATAGGCGGTTGGTCAAACATGGCCTCAGTCGATTCCGTCCCACTGTAGAGTGAACATTGGAGCTGAAGCAAGCAGACCAGCAATTACAGTTACACATATATAGTTATTAGTATCTATTTATCAGAATATAGTTAAATTATGTAAAATTATAACAGTGACAAAATGTATGCATGAAAGTAAGCATAATTATGCCTAATAGAAAGGATTACAAATTCTGCTGACGTAGCTGTCGTTGCCGATGTTTCCAGCTTACGTCAATGGAGATATTAGCATGACGTATGCTACATCATCGCATGAATACGATTCTCCAGTTTACATGTTGCAAGAATATCACAGGCAATTAACAGATGTTTTTCAAGACAGTGCAATATCTGTTTCACAGAAAAGTGATTAAAATTCAATATATGCTGAATTTAATACAATCGGGATTCTCCAGAGGATTATTGTCCGGCTTACTCGCGATTACAAACTGGTCCTCAAAGCAAGAGTTTAGGTCTTTGGATTATGGACGCGGATATTCTTTAATGGACGACGGCTGAATTATGAATGACGGACTAGACGCTTGTAATGGGGAAGAGGGGAGGTGGTGCTTTAGAGTGAAGTGTCGAAATATTGAGTCTCTAACTGGAATAGACAATTGGATAACGTTGTAGCTTGTGGTAAAAAAAATTTTTTGTCAGACTTTCTTATTTTCAGATAAAATAGATTATCGCAGCGAAACATTAGCAATTTATAGGCGATACTCCTCAACTACGCAATAGAGAATCTGTCTGTACTATTAAGAACAAATACTTCATTTTGTCTTTTTATATATATGTGACATGAACAACAAGCATTTGAAATAAAATGGCATAACACACCGTATTCCATATCGTGATGAAACTGGATATATGTGGTATATCCACTGCCAAGACCAAGTGTTCACACGCCAAGGACTTCCAACACAAGATAATTGGATTCTTTCAGTTATTATTCTGATACATGGGGCATGCATTCACTACCAGAACTCAACTGAACAGAGCTTACACCCAATCCTGCTGCGAAACTGCATGGTCTAAATATAAACACCCACACTGCCAAACCCCGTTAGGATGGTTCAATGGTTCAGTTAGTTATTTCCTGTTGACTATCCTATAGTACCCTGGTTCAACAGACCAACAGTAAACAAACAGTAACACCCACAGCATTGAGATAACACTGTGACAAATCCTGGTAGTAATGTAATGTATTAACAATTCAGGTCTGTCAGTTTGAGTGTTGTTTCTGGACCCAACGGATCCAAGGTATCCCTCTGGAAAACAACCGGCTCCAGCGAATCCGACTCGTAATGGTAAAGGAGTAGTAATTTCGTAGCTGCTCCGTCGCTTTATGACGGAGGATGTATTTGAAGGCTAGATTCAAGTAAAAGTCGGTGGCTTAATCCCAAAATATGATTTTCACATAGCTGCGCAGATGGGCGATGTCGGCCAGGCGGAAACTGCTTAGGTCTAGCAGTGGCCGCTGACGGTGGAAACATCGTCGGATCGTGGACTAATCACTGGACGAGCCTCCGTTACAAATTCGCTGCCAACATCAGCGGGATCGTCCACGAAGTGTACGTGACACTTTTCGCTAGCGTGAGGTGGATCGCTGGCAGGTGGTTCCCCACTAGGTCCGTTCATGCGCGGGATGACAGGTGGATACATCTCAGACGATGCGGTGGTCGGGTGTTCCTCAACCCGTGGGGTGGATGTACCATCTGCTTCGATGCGGGTCACTGTGAGGCGTGTCTGCAGGTGTCGTCCATGAACGAACATTTCATGGCGTCTCAGTAGTCTCGGGGTTTTATAGAATCGTCCACAATACTCACATGCACGTTCATCGGGGGTAAATTTCCCAGGTGCTGAAACGACTTCTTGTATACTGTACAGTTTACTCGTCCACAGGGCCGTGGCTGGAGGATTTATGGCGTTGTAAACTGTCTAGAATGAATAAAGCAATCGAAGTAGATGGTACAGGTATACTGTCTGGTAGGTGGATGCTTCTGAACGCAAGCCTCTTCAGGTTCCCCCATTCGGGGGATGGATGGTCCATCTGCCTCTATCGGTCCCAGAAAATCTGGTCCAGGCTGACGTACGCGTTGGTGTCGCTGCAACTGACGCAGGCCTTTGAAGCGGTGTTCGCATGCTTCGCATTCCTCTTTTGCCGCTGACCCATGGTGTAACCATTCATGGCACCGTAATACATCCAACCGGTTAAACGTCTCCCCACATATCGTACAGGTATAGTGAGCGACATGGTATGGTGACGTAAGCGGTCTGGACGATTACAGGACTTCGAGCTTCGAGGGTGTCTGCTGATCCGGGTCAGCACGCTCGCTTTATAGAGTTATCTGCAGTACAACCGCTTCAAACTGGTTTGCCATGTGTACGCCATGACCTCCACCTAATACTGCACTCTAGGACAACCGGTCCTACCAAAGGGATGGCCTGCTCAAGATCCTAAACTATGATCAATAGGATCAGTGGTGTGAGGATATCCGACAGGCGCCTGGTGCCTGCGGGCGTGGGTTTCACTCCGGACACTATGCATGTTGTACCATTATAATAAAATACAGGGTATTGAGGGGGATCTCATTTTTATTAAACAGCAACAACCACGTGAGAACAACCACGTGAGAACTTAAACTGATACTGGGGTTTGTACATTGACATGGTCTTCGATAAAGTCATACAACCAGCACCTTTTGGTCCTCGACCTGGAGAACTCGGATTCGTTTGCACGATAATTGACATGGGGTATTAAAAGCGTCTAGTCCGTCATTCATAGTTCAGCCGTCGTCCATTAAAGAATATCCGCGTCCATAATCCAAAGACCTATTTCATATTCCATATAACAGCATTAGCACCAAATTCAAAAGAACAATCATAGTATACATAAACATAGGCTAGTTTCCTGCAAGAGAGAAGCGGTCAATAGTTTTCAATGATGCCGACAAGACATCATGCTGTTCCAAAAATATAAAATCCGTATCGCTGACCAGTATTCTTAAAGGATTTTTATCAATATTTTTTTTCTCTGGAATATGTGTCAGAAGAGTTAGTACTTAATTAAGAATTTAAAAAAAAAAAATTCCTTGTCCCCTGTGGGCGTATTTAAGCCTTTTTAATTAAAGACCTGTAGCTCAATGAGCTTAGGCGTCACGTGACCTTGTGACGTCAGACAGGCGACCGTCTCCTACGGGCAGCTGTCTGAGCTATATATTGAGCTGTGGATTCGCGATTACTCCATCGCGTATATCGCTGTATAATTAATCGAAAACGGTTCGAAACCATGGCGGAATATGCCAGTGATGATGATCTATATACAGAGGACATAAATGGACATCTTGACGTTCTGCCGTATCAGTTTGAACCCGTACCAAACGACCGAAATGAGGTGGAACAGAGGGACAGCGAATCTGAAGCAAATGAACCGTCCCACACGGAACAAGGTCGACTTGTAAACACATACTGGTATGTTATTTATTATCTATGCCGGACGTTATATATATGCCCCCTATGCACAAAATGAATAAATATTTAGACAATGATCGACATAATTTGTCAGTCCAGGCCTACCTGGTGAAATTTTAACACTGAGACGTACGCCAATTTTGGAGTTTTCTCTTTCGTTCAGGTCAGTTTGAAAGCACGACGTTAGATATCATCTACCAAAAATATTTAGTTCATTTTTTTTTCACTTCTGGCAAATCTGTGTTCAATAAATTATTTCCAGTAGGAATATGCCGTCCAGCTAGCATAATTGATAGGAAAGAACAAATTGCAACTTTCTAGCTGTCCTGCTCCTGATTTTTCGCAGATACACGGGGGAGGGGGGCAATTTCTCGCACAACGGGTGTTGGTGACATTATCAGATAGTCCACCTGCACGCAAACAGTCTAGTAAATTCATGTCACGAGAGTGATATTTAGCTCACGTAAACGGTCATATTTTATATTGTATTATATTACAACCACTCGCCTGATTTCAAATACCCTCTCCTAAATATTTTTATTGCGGCACAATACGGCATTTTGGAGTCAATTTACACTGCTATTTATTAGGCGGTAGTATTCTCGAGTCCAACTGTGAAGAAGCAGTATATATACAGTTCCTTGAGTAAATGTCAACAGTATGATAACAATAGTATTATACTAGGTGAGAAATATTTAATAGGACAGGATTAGGCTTGTGGAGATGGCTGGATTAATTAACAAGGTGGGCTTCAAGGCACGGTGGGGTTCCTGGATCAGTAGGTCATACGCGCTGGGAATGAATATATACTGCTTATTTATTTATTGATGTCATTGACTTGAGAACGATACCTGTATCAAAACGTCGCCCCGAATAAATTAGAAGTTGTTATCCATAAGCAATTTGTTTATTTATCTACTTCCCAACTTCTAAATGCCACTAAAAGAAATCTCTCCCAGTATGTAATTCATATTAAATTGCTACCTGTCATTAGCGAGCTCTCGCGTCTGTGACGTCACAGATTGGCGGCCTCTCTTTCATTCCACAATATGCATATCTGACTGGGAGCTAAATAGAGCTGCCAAAAAGCTAATACGCCCACAGGGGGCAAGGAATTTTTTTTTTTTAAATTCTTAATTAAGTACTAACTCTTCTGACACATATTCCAGAGAAAAACAAATATTGATAAAAATCCTTTAATCCATAATAATCGTTGTAAAGTCGTCATCTAGAGTCGTTATCCACGACAACGATGGTGGTGATAGATGAGACAGCACTGTCCACACACGCCGCTGTTCAGGCCTTGCAACGCTTTACTGTTCCAACACCATATCTCTGATCATTCGTCCATGAAGGCCGTCAGGTCGGGATGCAGGAGTGTGAGTCCGTACGGGTCAAAGTATCACTCGTAATCCTCTGTCACCCAATGATACAGTCACCCAATGTTCACTGGGTCGATCCATCGGGTTTGCGTTGAGAACGTATGCAGCGGAGCACGCACGACCCATCGAGAACATATCTCTGGCAAACACTTCTTGAAAGACAGTCCGTTCTCTAACACGGCTAAGATCTGGTCCGTATCCATGTTATGTGGAATAGTCAGAGAACGTGTCGGTTCTTGTCTACTGGAAAGATGTTTAATTATGAGAGAGTGTGTTTTTTGGGGGCGATGTCACGGACGTCTGCTGCTGCTGCATCCAGTTCCAACGCTGAGGATTTCTGAGCGTTGCTTGTGGCCCGTGCATGTCTGTCTGTGCCGGGTACCACATGGTTTTGGACCAGAAGATCACCTTTCTCGTTCCAGAACGTGTTGAGATTGTCTTCCAGCCGCTCCAGCATCAATCCAACTCTCCTAGCTAGGGTAGGCTATTCATGACTTCGCCTGCTGCCACCCACTGCGGGACTGAGGGTAGTACGTCTGGGTACAGTGGCTGTGATATAACTTGTGCTGTACGATCGAGTTGTGCTGGTTGTACGTCTGATGTCTGTTGCCTCATGAACGCGATGCACCATTGAAGTGCATGAGTGTACTTTCGCGTTATCGCTTAAATCCCATCATTGTGAAATCTGACTAATTTTCCCATCGAGCGTGTTCAACGTGATCAACGAGAAAAACAATAAGCCTATCGCGTATCAACCATTTTTTATCCCCTTCAACACAGCCTACCCAAGCTGGGCGAGGGAGACCACATTGGGTGGGTTTACAGCACGCTCGTGTACGCTCACTCTTGTACAATGCCAACCTGTCATTTGAAAAGCTGTCTTTGTGTGGTGTCTTCTTCGGCATGTACACGGCAAGTGTTGTGTCCGCTGTCGGAGATGGTCAGGGGTGGCTTCTTTCAGGTTTATGAGCATATATACGTGCTGGGGTGTCATCGCATCTTTAAAGGCTTCCCGAGCAAATTGGGTGCGCACGGGTTACACTTGTCTCTCCAAATGCAACACTTGAGTAGTCTCTCTCAGGTTATTAAACACCCCCAGGTAGTGAGCATTCAAACTATATAATGTTCCGATGCTCCTTGTTTTTACTAATCAAATTCTGCACAATGTAGAAGTTGCTGATCCGTCGATGATGACTGCCTTTGGTAAATAGCTGGGTCACCCGAACATCGGTTTAGATCATCGACGATGACCAAGGTGTCCGTTTCCAAGTCGGTCAGTTTGGGCAGTCGTCCCACAAAGGTGGGCATCGTCGCTTAGGCCGTCTGCCATTATCTATAACACCACACGACCCGGACAATGGATAGAGCAATCATGCTGTCGACGTGTTGAATGAGCATCTGGAATAAATGCATCTTCACTGACCTGTTCGGACCGAGGATGATGCAGGTGAAGGATGTTGCCACCGGGAGTGAATGGGTGGAGTCCTTTGACGTGGTAGCTCACTCTCGTAAATCTGATACGAATCCACCAGGCGTTTAGAATGATGAGATGGATGTGGGTTATATGTAGTAGTAGATATCGTGTTAGATTATATCTCTGTGCCAGGATCTGTCGTATCGTGGTAGGCTGGGTATGTGGTAGCTCCTGTATTAGGCTGCGCCTGGTAATCGGATAGGCAGTTGCTTGTGACGTGACTTGACGGACGGAGAGGTTCTCCGTCGTAGAAGACACCGCAGAAAACAACCCTAGGAAGGCTAAGACCGTGATCACATTCGCCAAAGGTCCATGTCCGAACGTATACTGAATTCCGATTCATGAGGATAGTCTTAATATCCGTTCAATCTGGTTTGCCAGCCTTGCGACTTTACGAAGTGATTCGTCTTGCCTCGACGTCGTTCGGTCTTCAGGATGCTTTCCACACGGTAGTGGTCTGCTGTGCATTTGTTCACCACTCCACCTCGTAAAAAGTGCCTTCCAGAGGTTCCCCTTGGAGAGCTTCCAGTTGATACATCGTGGGTTGATACCTTGTGATCGCAAAGTTTTCGTCGCATCAGTAGAGGATGAACGTTTTCTCGGACTTGCCCTTAATTTTACTGATCCACAGTTGGTTGCCACGCTGGAATTCATAGGGACGTGGACGTTGCCGGGGTGGCCTGAGGTAAAGGATGGCCCGGACTTTGTTTCCTTGAGGTTGGTGACTTGGATGGGGGTTCTCTGGAAACTTTAGTGATAGGCCCGATTGTATCCGTCCACGAGTTTCGGGAGCACATCGATGTACCGCCGTTCATGGTCGTGAAGTGCTTGTATATCCGGCTTTTGAATGTGCGGCTCAACCTTTCGGCGACCGCTGGTTTTCAAAAAACTGTCGAAAGGGTCTGTTGAGGAATTCTGTCTTTTAACCGGTCTGTAAGTACAAGGGTTTCCGTACGATCTTGAACATCTGCTTGCATGTGTTGATGAGATTTCCCCGGATGGGCACGACCCAGGAATATCGAGAAAATATCGATACCGGTCAAAAGATAGCGGTTGCCGTCGTTGTATTTAGCAAAGGCACTGATGTCGACCAAGTCGGTTTGCCATTGACTGTTCATGCACGCTCTCATCAATGACCTTGTTCCGTGGAGAACACCGCCGGACAGCTCGATTTGAGCTATAGGTGACTTGAGGCTTGGATCGGAGATCAACGAAGCTGTGGGGCTTAGCAGCCTGGTAGAGTGCGTTCATCCCAATATTTGCTGCAGAGCTCTCAGGACTGTAGTATAAGTTGTCTAACACTTTCTCCCAGCGCTTCATGATGACGACTTATATTTCATTTTAAAGATCCTTTATGTACATAACGTGGCCTTTTTAGGTATCACTTCATTGGACATTGACCAGCGTGCTTACCGTTTTGACTGGCAACACTTAAATGACTGACACAAACTGTTCAGTCATCCTGAAGTGGACTCAACGCTCTTGATGCCCACACATTGACCCGAGCGTGGGACATCTTTAGCGTCCCAAAATGCGTACCCCACGATGCGCGCCCGTACATTGCACGTTGAGGGCATTTCTGCTTGGCTATGGTGTGCGTAGTGAATTCACGGCTTGAACTCTGAGTGGCTCATCTGACTGGCTGTGTCTCACGTCCCAATGAACACTTACCGGTACTCCATGACCATGTTTTTTACATCCGTTTACATCCACCCGTTAATGACGTGCCCCGTGTAGGCCTACTTCCACGACTGATCTGAACCAGGTATAGCCCATCTAGACCCACTTGACGATTTTTTTCCCGCATTTCTAGATGTAGAGTTCATTTTTTCGGATTTTATTTTCGGAAAAGGTCTAGTTACATCCACACACCAATCCCATGATCTTTTCTCCAGAACTATGGCCCTCGTGAACCAGGTACGCGTATGTCCCCTATAAACATGACGGAATGTAACGTGCTTTTTTTTCCCACAATGAGTCCATTTTTCACAGTTTCATTTTTCGGAAAATCCTAGATTTGCACATCTACCCCATCAGTCACGTGACCCGAAGTGCCATCGCCGAACGCTTCAAGTCGAGACCCTGCACGACCAATTAGGACCATGCAGGACCGATCTAGACCCATTTGACGGTGTTTTCCCGCATGTTTGAGTGTAAAGTCCGTTTTTCTCTAGAAGTATCGGACGTACCCTTTGACCTGGACGTGACGTCCTCATCGATCGACCGTGACGTCATCCCCCGCCCACAGTTCCCCACCTCGATTTACCCAACTCGACAATCGGATCAGATTTGCCATCCCTACTATTCTGGCATTTAAACACAAATAAATCTGAAACAATGATTAAAAAAAAAAAAAAAAAAAAAATTAATAAAATAAGATAAAACAAAAACAAACGAAAACTAACAAAACCACCAGAATTCTACTTCCAAGATGAACCTCTTGGAAACAACACATGAATACCCTTATATCGGTTGCATGTTGAACTCCCAGGGAAACTTTACACCCACTCGTGAGGAACTATATACAAAAAGTGTCAGAAAATTCACAAATCAGCGGCGAACAATCCTTCCACTGCAATATACACAAAACTGTGTAGACTAAGTGATTACTGTAAAACTGCCTTTGTGTGTGGTGGATATAATATTAGAAGAATCTCCATGCGACATTTCTCTATGCTAAGTCCTCTTTTACGCTGTTTTTGATTGGTCGTAACTTCCGGTGTTTCATTTTCACGAAATGACCAAGTATGTTTAGATGGACGACGGCTGGATTATGAATGACGGACTAGACGCTTGTAATTTTAACCTGTGTATGCCTGGATTCTGCTGGTGGACAAGTTGTCCCCGAGGCCGGGCCCCTGCACACCCAACACTCATAATGGATACAATACAAAGAAATAATATTAAGACAGACCCGAGGAACCTTAGTGCAGGCTTCTCGGCCGAGTCTCTAATAGTTCGAAATGCACTAAGACCTTTTTCAATCCAAATGACAGATATATTTCTGACAGCAAAGCAAGGCCACGACATCAAACCTTGTAATATCGCGCTTGATGATTGTTTAGCACCGAATTCTACATGTAATAATTTCAAAATTTCTAAGTGTGGACATCGTGGATGTCTCACGTGTCCACTCTTTAATACTTCAGCTTCATTTAGTTCCGCGTTAACTGGTAACTCATATTCTGTTAACTCGTATGTTGATCTTAGTTGTTCTACTACAAACTGTATTTATTTAGTTTCCTGTAAGCAGTGTGGTCAACAGTATGTTGGCAAGACTACCCAAAGACTCCATCTTAAGGTGAACGGTCACAGAAAATCCGTTAGGAAAAAGCAATTGCTTATAGGTAAGCATTTTTGTGGACCCGACCATGGCTGGGATAACTTTAGTATTCAGATCATAGACGTCGTCTATCCATCTACTAAGGATTCCCCCTTTGCATTTGAGAGAAAAATCCGAGAGCGGGAATTATTCTGGATGCTAGAACTTGGGTCAGTGTTTCCGTGTCAGTGTTTCCGTTTGGTTTAAATGATGTCAGTGGGTTCGGAAATGCTACAAACCGCCGTTCAAATATATCCAACATTACCCAACTATTCAAACCCCATCAACGGAGACATCGCAGTCATGGTTGGCGAAAGTTTAATAGTTCGATGATTCACGATCATATCACTTTAAATTACTTAGTGGGTTTAACTAACACACCCAATAGTATACATAGCTTACGTACAGTTCTGTATGCGTTACCTCTGAGAGCTTTAGATCAAATAGCCAGAGATATACAACAATCTGCGTCTTCAGGAAATATAATACCATCAAAAATCATTAAAGTATGTCAATATATAGCGTATTTTCGGTTGTATCGTCCAGTGAACATAATCGAAACATCTCAAGATCGGCTTTTCTTGAAACTCAACTACTTAGATAAAGGACTGGACATCATTAATTTACCTCGAATCCTGAATGATCCAGAGGTACGCAATGCTGTGCCAAACTATTTTAAGTTCACAGAACCTCCTTGCATTTCATATAAGTACACTAAATCTATAGCCACCAAAATATTCAATTACTCCAATGCTGTCCAGGAGTTTGACTGGAACTTACACACGTCAGGAGGCTATAGCTGTGATTGTGAATCGTCGAACTTTATCTATACACCATGCAAACATATTGTGACTGGTGACCTTGATGGGGTGAGTGATAAGGATCTGAAATTACTCCTGATGAAAGGACCTAAATATAGAGAGCCAAGAAGAATAAATCTGCAGGCCGACCAGAAGATAGTCCTGCCTGCATTGGAACAGTACGTTATTTATTGGTCTAAGCGAGAAAAAGTTGAACCTACAGTACTCGCTGATTGGCTGGACCTCACCAAGAGCAAGGTCGTTGAAACAATTCGCCATATTGACAGAAGTACACTTCCCCAAGCAAAACAAGTACTGAGAAACTTCAATTCGCAAGAAGTTCTAGCAAATCTCCAGAGTAAATTCGTCATAGTCCCAGCAGACAAAGCTCCGA
>JAVTVY010003105.1:0-32900 GCA_036873755.1 Hanleya hanleyi | reverse complement strand
GAGACTACGCGAACGGATACACGTTGTTCTGTTTCGATCTGACCCCACCTTAGAGAACGACCATCAGCTGGTCCTGGCCAAGCAAGGCAACTTACGGTTGGAAATCCACTTTGCACGAGCCCTGGCGACTACCGTCAATGTGATCTGCTACGCCGAGTTTGACAACATCATTCAAGTGGACAAGGCGCGCAACGTCCTGTGTGACTTCTCCACCTAACATGGATACAGACCAGATAACCACCGTGCTGGAGAATGAACCAGAGACACGTAGGGTCTTTCAAGGGGTGTTCGCCCGAGATGTGTTTCCATTAGACCGTATGTATCCTGCTGCTTACGTTCTCAACACGGACCCGATGGATCGACCCGGTGAACACTGGGTGGCCGTGTACTTGACAGAAGAGCAGGGCGAATACTTTGACCCGTACGGCCTGCCACCCCTCCATCCTGATTTAACAGACTTCATGGATCAAGGCACAGAGACGTGGTGTTGGAACAGTCAAACGTTGCAAAGCCTGACCAGTAGCGTGTGCGGACAATATTGCTTGTTTTACCTGTACCATCGATGCCGGGGAAGACCCTTATCTACCATCGTACAGATGTTTGACGAGTACCCCCAGGCCGAGGACCGTGATGTACTCGTCTATGACTGGGCCGCCCATCATTTCAATGTACAAGCCCCGTTCTGGGCTTGAATTATTTCAATGTACATACGCCCGCTGTTCTGGGCTTCAGTTAATGACAAGCCCCTTGTTCTGGGCTTCAGTTAATGACAAGCCCCTTGTTCTGGGCTTCAGTTAATGACAAGCCCCTTGTTCTGGGCTTCAGTTAATGACAAGCCCCTTGTTCTGGGCTTGAGTTTTCACGTGGTTGTTCTCACGTTGTTGTTGTTCAATGAATAAAAAAATGAGATCTCACCAAAAACCCCTGTCTTGTGTGTTTTATTCCTGATGCATTAATGCCCAATGCGGAGATTCAGTCAAACTGAAATCAGTGGTGTAGGATGGGACCAAAATGTAACCCATCAAGTTTAGAATGCAAGAGCACTATAGTAAAAATAGAGAGCCAATGAAATCAGCCCACAGACCAAGTTCGTGTTTTTGGTCTAGGTTTGGAGCGGGCATTTCATTGACGTACGTGTATACGGTGAGTGAAGAGACTCGTCCAACACGTATCGATTATGACTATCAGTGCTAGGTAACCCATCAAGGTTAGAATGCAAGAGCACTATAGTAAAAATAGAGAGCCAATGAAATCAGCCTACAGACCAAGTACGTGTTTTTTTGGTCTAGGTTTGGAGCGGGCATTTCATTGAGGTACGTGTATACGGTGAGTGAAGAGACTCGTCCAACACGTATAGATTATGACTATAAGTTCTATTAGCCAATCAGTGGCCTAGAATGGAGTCAAAGGTAACCCATCCATGTCCAGAAAAACATTACCCGGGTGTACAAGAACCCAGATGTAGGCGCGGACGTCAGCGAAAGCACACCGTGAATACCCCAATTCGATTGGCTGATTGTTCGACCGTTGATTGGTTCTTTTTCTCGACCGCTGATTGGCTCTTTTTCTCGACCGCTGATTGGCTCTTTTTCTCGACCGCTGATTGGTCCAAATGGAACTGCCCATCTTTCCCAGGTTCATCTAGAATCCCCTTTTTTGTGCTCAAGCTCTGACTATAGCGATACCGCAACATTGTCTCATTGGACATTGTACCGTCTGACCTGGAGGTGACCCTTTGACCTTTTGACCCGCGTCCGCGCGCGCGCGCGCACTGCCGGGGATGACGCGGGATGACGCGCGCGCGCGCTGCGGGGCGCTGGGGCGGAAAAACACCCCGGCGGTTGAACATTGCAACTCTTGTATGTTTGGAGGTAGTGTTTAGTGAAAACCCGGAAGTGACGTGACAACCCACGTCACCTGCGTATATACTCCTGTAAAATAGAGCCGATTTTATTTCTTTGGAAGGGACAAGGTGAATTGCGCTTTTTATACTACTAAACTGTGATGTAGATTACATCTTACATAGGCCTTAAGGCCGTGATATGCATATGAAGTATTCTGGGGCATGGTCAATACTTTCCAATTTTCCCTTCGTCTACTACTCGCCGATTTTTTGATTTTTTTATTATTTATTTATTTATTTATTTATTTATTTCCTCGAGAGCTTTAAAATAAGACCTCACTCTACCCCATCGGGCCACTAGTGCTCCAACATGTCCACCCCGTATGGATTGATACATACTAATATCCCAGTATATGAGTGTATATGGGTCTATATGGATCTATATACAAGCCTACGCGGTACTTTCAAATTTTTTCCCATCGTATTCTACATGATCAACCTCATAGCTCATAGTAAAAGCCATAAAAAAAACCCGATCACCCCTATACCCATTCAGGCTAAATATAGCGGACATGATCTTCGAATTGGTCTAGTCCGAGTTGTCTCCCTTGCACCAAAGCGTATAGATGGCGCTGTGGTTTGAACGACTTTATTATCCGGGGAAATTTTGGTGTTCAGTAGCCATTTTGTGTTTTCTGAGCGGGAGAACATTCTCTGTTGCAGTGTATAACGGAACTTTGTTCCATTTCGGTATCCGCTGAGATGAATAATGTGATCTGCATCATGCATCGCCTGCATGTCACACGTAGACTGAAATCGAGGGAGTGTGCTGTGTTCCAGCGGACGCATCAATTTGTGTGATATCCGACAGGAAACGTGAAAATTGATATTCTTTCACAGATTTCGAAGTGTATAGGGGCCTACAGTTCTGGTGAGCGATTGAACGATAATGTAGGCCACCGAACAGGTTTTGTGGAATCAACATTCTGTAACGACTGGAGGGATTTTATCGGACATGTGCAGTACGGAACGCTTATCGTGGCAGTCCGTATAATTTGTCAATTTTTGTGTTTGGCACCACAACAGTGAAAGCTGATGGATGAAATTCTACTGCACGGGAACGGTAACGAATGAATGGAATATCTTACCAAACTCTCAGGTAGGATGTGGGTTTCAGGAGTTCACCGGGTGTGACAATTTCTTTATAATGATTTGTGATAAAAGCGGGTAAAACCTAATGTCAAAATCTCCTTGAAGGTCACGGAGATGTCGATTTATTGCTGATCAGCTGATTTCCAGGACAGACAGACATTATTTCGGCTCTTTTCTCTTCGAAATTCTTGTAATTTGCTCAATACAAATAAATATTTAAATTGACTCTGAGTTTTCTGTTGGCATTATTTCAGCAATATTATGCACTAATGGGTTTTATCGAAAAAATCATAAGAAATTTAATGCTTTGGGACAAGGGGTACATACACAGCACAGTGGGATTCTTGCACTGCCTGACACCGGTGAGTGGGTGGGTTCAAAATGGCGTCTGTGGATTGACCGCCATTTTGAACCCACCCAATCACTATACAGTGGGTGAGCCTATATCTCGCACTCACTGACGCCGGTGAGTGGGTGGGTTAAAATGGAGGACTGTACATCACGGCCATTTTGTACTCACCTGCCCACTAGACTATAAAAAGCCTATAATTTTGATATGTATTCACCAATACACCATCATGAGTTTTCGAAGACGACGCGCCCCTCTGTTTACACATCATCCGACTCGAGACCCGAGAATTGCTCAGACAGAAGAACTCAGAGAAATCGTTGCCCATGAAGAAGAAGAAGATGGAAGTCAATTGACGATCATCTCCAGTTTTCAACGAGTACTTGAAGATGAATCCACGTTAATCAACAGTACCGAAGCACTCGCACAACAATTGCAGGAAGAAGTAAGAACAGAAGAAAGTAGCCGGCTGCGAAGACTGAGTGAACAACAGGACCAAGACATACACAGAATGGAAGAAAACGACAGTGATGTGACGGAAAGTGGCGAACAAGACGAGCTGCCCTGGCTAAATTCTAATAGACCGCCCACAACAACCACGATGACACCGCCTGTCTACACTGAAAGTATAAGGACTGAACACCCTACAGCCGGACCTCCTACCATTGCCGAAACTCCCACAATTTCAGCGGTAGAAACACCACAACCCTGTCGCCACCAAGTCGAGATAATCCAACTCAATGAACAGATTATGGTCATGCAGAGAGGGCTGGATGGGATGGAAACAACCTTGAATGGAATGGAAGCGCAAATTACCATACTCAAGAAAGAACGCCGTGTCGAGGAGAAAAAAACACAATGCCGTATCTGTGCGGAGGAGGAAAGTTGGTATGCCGTGTTACCTTGTGGACATCTTTGCCTATGCAAGGATTGCTGGGTAACCCTGACGTGTCAAGGTGCGATGTGTCGATGCATGGATGCCGGCGAGTCCCATTTGAAAATAAAATGTCCGATATGCAGAAAACATGTAGGAGGCGTGAAGCGAATATTCCGCGCCTAAAGTGTGTCGTATCACGCTATCAACGGCCCTTTTCAGGGCCAACCCATCTTGCCGGAAGAGAAAACTTCTTTCCTAAGCACACCAACTAACACCAGAATGCCCATCATCCTTTTTCCCCAAAAAAAAATTTTTTCAAAAAATTTTTTTGAAAAACAAAAATCTTCATACGTCAAGTCAACAAAATTTTATTTTCAGGTAGAGGGTCGAGTCAGGTATCATATTGAAGCTGACGTGAAATGCTTCACAATGATACTTCACTCGACACGATTGGACCATTAGGGACGCCTCTAACCTCAAAAAAAGATTATTTTGAAGATAATTATCAACATCCGGTGAATGAAGATTTTTTATTTTAGAGGTAGTGGGTCGAGTGAGGTATCTAATGGAAGCTGACGTGAAATGCTTCACAATGATACCTCACTCGACCCGATTGCACCACAAGGGGCTGCCCTAACTCCAATAAAGGCTATTTTGATTTTTCTGCGCATGCGCGAAGTCCAAAGGCTATGAAAATAGCCTTTTTTGGAGTTAGAGGCGTCCCTAATGAACCAATCGGGTCGAGTGAGGTATTAAATTGAAGGTGACGTGAAGGAGCATCTGATAGACTGGGTATGGGCTTGAATTAGGGTAATTGTGCGCATGCGCGAAGATGATATCAAAAATATCAATCTTGAAAAATAGCCTTTTTGGAGTTAGAGGCGTCCCTAATGGACCAATCGGGTCGAGTGAGGTATCAAATTGAAGGTAACGTGAAGGAGCATCTCATAAACTGGTGTAGGTTGAACTATAAGCATTCTGCGCATGCGCAATCTTCAAAATAGCCGTTTTTGGAGTTAGGGCAGCCCCTAGTGGTCCAATCGGGTCGAGTGAGGTATCAATGTGAAGCATTTCACGTCAGCTTCCACTTAATACTTCACTCGACGCACTACCTCTAAAATAATAAAAAAAAAAATCTTCGTACACCCGATGTTGACATTTATCTGCAAAATAGCCTTTTTGGAGCTAGGAGAGCCCCTAGTGGCCCGATCGAGCCGAGTGAGGTATCAATGTGAAGGTGAGATGAAGGGCCATCTGATGGACTGGTGTGGGTTGAACTATCAGCATTCTGCGCATGCGCAAGAATGGAAATAGACGTTTTTGGAGCTATTTGACTATTAAAAAAGGGAAAAAATGAACACTAAGCAAAAGTAAAAGGTTCACAAACCATACAACACAGGCAAGCTGACTGGATGACTGGCTGGCTGACTGGCTGGCTGGCTAGAGGTGAAGCAGACTAGAGGTGAAACAGGCAGGCTGGCTGGTCAGGTCAGGTAAGTCAGAGTGCTCGACAAAGTAGTGCAATTGAATACACCCCTTGCCCTAAAAATCGACTGCTTTTATACGTTTTCCCCGTGAGTGGGTGGGTTCAAAATGGCGGACCCAGAAAGTCCGCCATTTTAAACCCACCCACTCACTTCCCAGGTCAAATCAGTGCACCCGAGTGAGTGGGTGGGTTCAAAATGGCGGACTTTCAACGTCCCAGAGAAAATAAACGGCCACCATTTTGAACCCACCCACTCAATCACCCCGGTGAGTGGGTGGGTTCAAAATGGCGGACCCAGAAAGTCCGCCATTTTAAACCCACCCACTCACATCCCAGGTCAATCAGTGCAACCGAGTGAGTGGGTGGGTTCAAAATGGCGGACGTCAAACGTCCGCCATTTTAAACCCACCCACTCACATAGCACTCAATCACCCCCGTGAGTGGGTGGGTTCAAAATGGCGGACAAAGAAAGTCCGCCATTTTAAACCCACCCACTCACATCCCAGGTCAATCAGTGCAACCGAGTGAGTGGGTGGGTTCAAAATGGCGGACGTCAAACGGCCGCCATTTTAAACCCACCCACTCACATTAAAAAAAAATTAACTCACGTATGCGAACCCCCCCTATGGCAACCCAAAAATTCACTTCGCGCATGCGCAGTGACGCGCTATCCTTCCGTTTTACTCTATGTATACTACTCACATCCTTTGCTGGTGTGTGCAACTCCTCTGACAATAACAGATTATTCTATCGTTCTTCCTGGTTAAACAACGCACATGCGCTGGTATATATGGATTTTTAAGACAGTCGCAAGTACATTTTCATTTGTGGTCTGTGCAACTCCACTCAGACAATAACAGATTATTCTATCGTTCTTCCTGGTTAAACAACGCGCACGTGCTGATATATAGGCTGTTTAAGACAGTCCCAGGTAAAGCTTGATTGGTGCCTATAGAACGGGCAATATAAAGGCAACCTCACTGATGCAGATAGCTGACATGTATACAGAATTACTGGCACAACAAACCAATCATTCAACGATGACCGAAGGTGTTTCGGAGACAATCGGTCCCCTTCAATGTAATTTCGAGAGAAACAAAACGCCAAAAACATCTTCCTTTTTTCTTTGATTGCAACAATCAAATTATATTCTAATTAGATGATATTATAAAGGTGCTAAACACTGAATATATTGTCTTCTCTCCGAAAAGACTCTTGTGGATATTTAACTGCGAATCTCTTCTATTTAGCATATATTATAAAAGTGCTAAATATTGAATATTTTGTCTTTTCCCAAACGCCAGCTACATATTTAAGAGCGAAACTTTTCTAATTAGATGATATTATAAAGGTGCTAAATATTGAATATATTGTCTCTCTTGGACGCCAGCTAGATATTTAACTGCGAATCTGTTATAATTAGATGATATTGTGACGAAATTTCGATACGTTGACTTTGTCAAATACGTTAGATATGCATGAATTTTGCTCGTATGTAATGTGTTATGTCCATTTCGGCCGAGTTAACATTAGTGGTGTTATCGCGGTGCCAGTTATCGTTTTGTCTGGTTATGATCGATTACAGCGTCTGTAATAATTTTAGCTCTTAAATGAATATGTACTGTGTAAGCGGAGGTCGCACTTTACCTGGAAATGTCGGTGAGGAAGTGTGGTGTTCCTTTATTTCTTTCGTAGACGTGTAGTTTTGTCACATTGTTTCGTCCACGGAGACTTCGTTGGAACTAGCTATGTGCGCTCGATTAGTATTTTGGATTCAAATTACGCATTTGTGCGTTCCTATATTTATATCAACAAATGTTGGGGATTATGTAATTTATGTTTCCATACTAATTATTTTTCTAAAGTTAGAGATTATTCCTATTTTGAATTCTGATTGGCTCTACCAATGAAATCACGGTACGTATGCCATGTGATCTCTACATCATTTGGCGGCCTATATGAAGTTCATGTAAGGTAAGATCTGCGCATTCTGCCCCTTGTTCTTGACGAGGTATGATCAACTTGCCACGGCAAGAGATTATAGACATACAAATATATATATATGTCATCCTACATGCTATAACGAAAATAGCTGACAAGTGGTATCCTTCAGGATGGAGTTTTACCAAAGTGAATATCCTTCATGTTGAGGTATCCTACAGTGGTGAATGGAAGGATATCATAGATGTCAGGATATATATATCCTTCAGGATACCATAGATGTCAAGTTATATATCCTTAAGGATATCAAAGATGTCGAGTCCAATATCCTTCAGGATACCATAGATGTCAAGTCATATATCCTTCAGGATACCATAAAAGTCAAGTCATATAATCTTCAGGATATCGAAGATGTCGGGTCCAATATCCTTCAGGATACCATAAAAGTCAGGTCATATATCCTTCAGGATATCATAGATGTCAGGTCATATATCCTTCAGCATACTATAGATGTCAGGCCATATATCCTTCAGGATACTGTAGATGTCAGGATATATATCCTTCAGGATACTATAGATGTCAGGTTATATATCCTTGAGGATTTCAAAGATGTCGGGTCCAATATCCTTCAGGATACTATAAATGTCAGGTCATATATCCTTCAGGATACTATAGATGTCGGGTCGTTTATCCTTAAGGATACCAAAGATGTCGGGTCATATATCCTTAAGGATACCCAAGAAATCAGGATACCATATATCCTTAAGGATACCAGATACATAGGGATGCCACATATCCTTAAGGATACTTGAGTGGTACTATCCTGCAGGATACTTGTCTATTTCATATAAATCAAATTAGAAGCTGTTATATTGATAAATATCCTTAAGGATACCTCATTTTAACTATTACGAAACCAACAGAATAATAAAATCCGTGTTAGTTTACTTTGGCATAGTTATATTCCAATTTGAATAGTTAATATCCTTTAAAGGATATTCGAACCAGGATATGCCTGTTTCCGGAGATGAAACTGCAGTACAGGTACCTTAAGTACTGCAGGTGGACCAGGTTTGTCTTGTAAATCTACTATCGATGTTGTGTCATACTGAGAGATGTATCCTACGATTGAGTAGCCCGACCATAGGGAGATGCCAGGATTGCTTAGACGGCACTGCAGGATAGAGTAAGAGTTACCTATCAGGAGCTGCAGGTGGATCGTGGACTAGGTAGTGCTATGCTTAGACGGCGGGAGCGGTTACATGTCTTTAGGGTACCAAAAACCAGTTGTTCAGTATTGCAGGTTGGTCACTTTAGTGATTCAGGAGAACTGGCTTAAGTGACACTGGGAATACCTTTGATATTCTACCTCGATAGAGGAAATCATGGTTCGAGTGTCCTTGAAGGAATGTTAGTATTTCAAAACCTGTAGTTATTCTTTTCTTTTGGTATAATAATTAATGCAGCCTTTTTGATACAAGTAGTGTATGATTTATTTAGGAGAGGGCTAAATTCTATCATAGACGAGTTCAGCCACCGTACGAAATATCTACTTTATCGGGTGCTCTTGCACCATATGAAATCGGTCTACGCTTCGGTGAATTGACTCGGTGAATATGTACAAAGATGAATCTTGTAAAATACATGTATATATAAAAGCATTTTGGAAATAAGAATATAATTACTGTTCTTTGAAACTGAAAATTTGGTGTTGACTCCATCTTTCAGTAGTTGTTTCATTGATCTACTAAGTGTAACCTTTGAAATTAAGACTCTCTGTAATGCTTTGCTGATGTATCCTCTGGCTGGGTTAAAAGTGAATGACCCACCTTATCAACTCAACTTACCATGAGTATTTGGTGAATAGAGGCGAAGCCATGTAACGAGCGCCTTCTAAATGAGATAGACGTTACCATGGTGATACTATGAGAGAGAAGAGCCAGAAGCCTATGAGACGATCTGTGACCTACAGCATATGGGCGGGCTAGTGATTTCGGTCTATAGGAAGGCTCTTTTTATGACTATGGGATTTCTACGAGGGTCGTGACACCTTACGTCACTGGTGGCAGCAAACTAACTTGATACAAGACACACTCTATCAGTCGACCAATCAGAAAATTCGTTACAATTGGTGGCAGCGGTGGGATTAGCAAAGCATTATGGGATGTACATGTTGTATTTCTTTTGTGGACAAGACGCAATGATGGCGGGTAAAGATACAGCTGACTATTCCACTGAGGTTGTTGACGTAAATGAAGCAGAAGAAGAAATTGAGTTCCAGCCCTATGTTCGAGGTCCTCGGAGAAGTGCCTTCTCAACGGCATCTGATGAAGATGATAACCATATAGGTGGTGGAGATGAGGGGCGTCCAAAGAATGAGTATGAGGCCAGAAACATTTTCGGGAGATGGCTCATGGATGGACTACATGAGCGTGTTTAACACCATAGCGAAGATAAATCACTGGGGAGAACGTGAGAAGGCCAATTATCTTTTCACTCATTTACGTGGACCGGCCAGACAAATAGCCTGCAGTTTAACAACAAATGAACAGAATGACTTTGACCAGTTGACACATGTATTGACAACTCGCTTTGGGCCCGGGAAACAAGCAGAGCTATACCTTGCAGAGTTGAGAAGCCGACGTAGAGGCCGTGGCGAAGGTTTAAGAGAATTAGGGCAGTCTATTAGAAAACTGGCTGATCTGGCATATCCTGACATGACGCCTGCTCAGAGAGATCGTCTGGCAAAGACACATTTTGTTGATGCTTTAGACGACACACAGGCCCGCATGAGAATCTACCAGGGAAAGCCTGTGAACTTGGAACAAACTGCTACACTTGCATTAGAAGTTGAAGGTTTCAGGAAGATAGAAGCAGGTCGAAATGAACAGTCTACTAGGAAGCATGTTCGAGAAATAGTCTCTGAACAAACGAGCCAAAGGTTGTCAAAAATTTAACAGCAGATTCAGGCTTTACTCAAGTCATGCGGAAATCAGGAAGAACGTAAGCAGTTCAAGCGTCGTCCTCTTTCGGAGGTGGAATGTTATTTCTGCAGAAACAAAGGACACTACAGAAGTGGGTGTCCTTTCTTGACCCAGCAAAATCCTGATTTGAAAGAAAATGGATCTGGAAAAGAGTTACACCAGAGGTCACAGGAAAACTAGTGGTGACTGAATCGGGAGGCAAGAGTTCAGTCAGCTGTAATACAGAGATGCCTCACCATGATGAAACTGTACATAGAGAAGAAGCAAATAAAGTTGTTTTTGCTGTCGATTCTGGTTTTTATGTTAGTGGTTGTGTTGTTGGAGTTAATGTAAAATTTTTGATTGATACCGGTTCTTGTGTAACAATCCTTTCTTCGAAGATGTATCAGAAGATACCTTCTAATCAGAAACCCCAGTTGGAACATTCACCTATTTCTTTATGGGCTGCAGATGGTAAACTTCTTACTGTTTATGGACAGTGTCAAGCGGATATAGGGATACTGTCTAATCCAATGGTGATTACAGTGATGATAGCTGATATCCAAACGGATGCCATTCTTGGAATGGATTTCCTTTGTAGCTATGATGTACGCATACACCCCAAAAGCGGAAGTCTGACCTGTGGAGATGAACAGATTGCTTGTCAGAGACTTGGGGAGGAAACTAAATCATGTCGTCTCGTGCTTGCTGAACAGACCACGATACCTCCAGGGACTGAAGTAGTACTGCCATGTCAATCTACATCTGTCGTGACATGTGGCAAATGGGCAGCGTACTTCTTTGGATAATCTGGTGGTTGGTCGTGTACTATTGGATACTGAGAGGGAGATGTACCCAGTCAGGGTGCTGAATACCAGTCCAGAGCCAGTTGTAATCCATAAAGATACAACCATGGGGAAATTGGAGACTGTAAGCCGATGCGAAACCGTTGTTCTGTCAGAAGCTACAAACACTCTTGATATATCCAGTGGTCAAGTGCAAGTGAATGAAATTGATTTGGGAGAGGTAGCCATACCTCCACATTTACAAGACCTGTATACGAGAAGTACTGTTGATCTGAATGACGAAAGCAAACAGAAGGTGGCTTCTTTACTGAACCGATTTGAAGACACATTTGCGAAGTCCGACGCAGACCTGGGATGTTCGAAGGGTGTTAAACATCATATTGACACTGGTAGTGCACCACCTCTTAGACAGGCTTTCAGACGATTGCCATTCCAAAAGCAGGCAGAAGTTGATAAACTCATTGAAGACATGGAAAATCGTGGTGTGGTTGAACGATCAACTAGTCCATGGGCGTCACCTATTGTTCTTGTTACAAAGACAGATGGATCTATTCGATTTTGCGTTGATTATCGTCGTTTGAACGATGTAACAGTAAACGACGCTTATCCCATTCCGAGAATCGACGATTCATTGAATGCTCTCCAAGGAGCAAAATGGTTCTCAACTTTAGACTTCGGCAGTGGCTACTGGCAAGTTTCTCTAGATGACGACGCAAAGAAGAAAACTGCCTTTGTTACTAGAGGTGGCTTATTTCAATTCAACGTGATGCCATTCGGGCTCTGTAATGCGCCTTCAACCTTTGAGAGACTCATGGAGATGATCCTAGCTGGAGTGTAGTGGAAGTCGTGCTTGGTGTACTTAGATGATATCATTGTGTATGGGCGAACATTGGATGAGGCCATTTCAAATCTAGTCGAAATCTATCGCTGGATTGAAGTTGAAAGCGAAGAAATGCCATTTCTTCCAGAAGGCGGTGAATATCTTCGACATGTTGTATCGGAGGATGGAATTTCTACCGATCCAGAGAAGATAGAGGCAGTGAGAAAGTGGTGCACTCCAAAAGATGTCCATGAAGTCCGAAGCTTTTTGGGTCTTACATCTTATTACAGGCGCTTCATCAAGGACTTTGCTGGTATCGCTCGTCCATTACATCGTCTTACAGAGAAGGGGAGATCTTTCACTTGGACCAAGGAATGTGATGATGCTTTTCACACCTTGAAGTCTCACTTGACACAGTCACCTATACTGACCTATCCTTGCGAAGTTGGAGAGTATTTCCTCGATACTGACGCCAGTGCTTATGGCATTGGTGCTGTGTTGTCACAACAACAAGATGGAGTAGACAAAGTGATTGCTTATGCAAGTAAGAGCCTTAGTATGGCAGAACGGAATTACTGCGTCACCAGACGTGATGTTCTTGCAGTGGTATATTTTGTGAAGTATTTCAAGCAATACTTATATGGGAGACACTTCATAATTAGGACAGACCATTGCGCACTAAGATGGCTGATGACATTTGAGGAGCCAGAGGGTCAGATGGCTAGATGGTTGGGCGTACTTGGGACCTATGATTTCGACATCAGGTATCGTCCTGGTAAGCAACATCAAAATGCTGATGCAATATCCAGAGGAGCTTGTCAACATTGTGAGAAGCTGGGATATTACAACTACGCTCCCGACGATACAATGCATTTGTTGGCTGTGAACAAAGTTGTGAAACATGCTGAACTGGAACCATCAGCGTTTAGTGATGTTCTTTCAAACGAGGAGGATTGGGCTGACACAGAATTTAAAACATGGATTTCTCGTATGGCAACTAGAAATGTATTCGCCATTGCTGCTGATGATGAGTGGCATTCATCGAGTCTGATCAAAGCACAGACAGAAGACAGCAAATTATCCTGGATAATCAGACACAAGCTTTGCAGCAACGATCGTCCTCCTTGGACAGAAGTTTCTGGAGAGAGCGATGCTATCAAAACGTATTGGAAACAGTGGAACCGTTTGGATTTTCAAAATCGAGTACTTTGTCGACTTTAGGAAACAGATGATAACCATCAACAGTGGCAGGTAGTACTTCCTGGGCATTATCAAAAGGAAGTGTTCAATGGACTACATGCTTCAAAGACGTCAGGACACTTCTCAGCAAGGAAAGTTGTTCCTAAGCTGAAACAGAGATTCTACTGGGTTGGCATGACAAAGGATGTGGAACAGTGGTGCAAAGAGTGTGATATTTGTGCTGCTAAAAAGACACCATCGAAGAGACCAAGAACTCCATTACGACAGCATAGAGTTGGTATGCCAATGGAACGGTTGGCCACAGACATCTTGGGACCTCTTCCAGAATCTAACTCGGGGAATAAATACATTCTTTTGGTAAGCGATTATTTTACCAAATGGGTAGAAGGATACGCCATTCCTAACCAGGAAGCATCCACTGTTGCAGATAAAATAGTAACCGAGTTCATTTGTAGGTTTGGTATAGCCAGTCAAATTCATTCTGACCAGGGTAGGAATTATGAGTCCAGACTGTTTCAGGAAGTGTGCCAATTACTGGGAATGGAGAAGACCAGAACAACTCCCTTGCATCCTCAGTCAGATGGCATGGTGGAGCGATTTAATCGCACCCTTGAAACCCGACTTGCCATGATGGTAGACAAAAACCAAGCTGATTGGGTTGAGCAACTTCCATTTGCTTTGATGGCTTACCGTAGCTTGGTGCATGAGATGACTGGAGAGACACCAAATCGCATGATGTTAGGGCGCGACATTGAGTTGCCCTTGGATTTAGTAACTGGCTTACCCCCATATATGGAAGAGATTGAGACAGAGAAGTATACTCAGATTTTGCGTGAGAGGCTTGAAGTTGCGTACGAGCGAGCAAGGTCTCATTCTAAAGCTAAACAAGCAATACAAAAGCGAAATTGGTAGACCATTCAAACGTGGCGATATTGTTTGGTTGTACAATCCTATGAGAAAGAAGGGTCTGTCGACCAAACTGTCGTGTGCTTGGGAGGGCCCTTATCTCGTCATTGGTTGTATTGATGACACTATCTATCGCATACAGAGAAGTCAGATGTCAAAGTCAAAGGTAGTGCATTTCAATCGGTTGAAGCCTTACCTTGGGACGAAGTTCGTACGCTGGGATATTCCGACGGGTAACCCCAGCAAGGGTACACAGGTGAACATGGGTTCTGAGACGCCAGAGAGGAGCCCAACGAGCGAGTCGTGCGTGCGAGTGGAACATGACGAGAAATCTTCCGAACGGCGAACACGGTCGGGACGGATAACTAGACAACCCGTACGATGGCTGAACTGGGTATCCAGGCAAATTCTTGGGGAATCTAACAAACCAGGTCTAATTATTCAAGCGTAGAAGGGGTTCTAGAATAGATTTCTAGAAAGAAGTCTGTCATATTCTCATGTGTCTATTCTGTCTATTTTATACCAGAATCAACACACAGATTACCATGCTGTTCACGTGCGATGTGTGCAAGGGCACATTTACAGCCAGGTCTAATTATTACAGACATCAACTAATCAACTAAGCCCCACCCAAATTTAGCTGTCTACAATGTGACAGAGTGTATAGTACACGGGATAACCTGAAGGAGCACATAAAGAGACGCCATTTGCGGAAGTCCGGTGCAGAGAAGTCTGGTGACCGCACCAAAAAGACGAAAAAATCAGATGAACGACTCCTAGAAGATCTGGAGATCACCATCAGTCCCCCTGACTAGGATGTATCAACAGCAAATCAAACAAACGAAGATGGGCCATTGGATTTGTCAAATCAGGTGCAGACAGTATACAGCCCGATTTCGGAAGCCAGCAATCATACACCAATTTGCCATGATCCGGAACCAAATCCAAACCCCGTACGGACAGTGATCTTGGATACCATACCAGAGATGCCCAAAGCGATTGGAATACCGTACATCCAAGGTGACTCGTCCACAATATCCTGTGATGCCGCCAACACCAACAGCAGGAAAGGGCCAATTCCATCAGGTGCCCTATCCATGCATGGAGAAGATCCACCGTACGATCATTTATCCAAATGGAATTACGATGTATGAGGATATCTTCCGGGACACCAGGCGTATGCCAAAGCACACTACTCACACACAGACGGAGATGTCAGCTACCATGGTTAACCCCTCAAAACCTATAACACGAGATGTTGAAACACAATACCACCATGTTTCCACCATCGACAGGAGCACCAGTCCTAGTTCAAAGATTGCCAGGCAGGATGTGTCCACTTCACCCATGGTATCATCTTCCACCACAGTCGATGCTACAACATCTACAAAGTATGGAATTTGGATCTGTACAGACCTGGGGTGTGAAGTTTGTCTTGGCTCTGGAAACCATGCATCCATCATGATGGATGAGAATGCTCCATTCAAGTGAGTCCTGCAACTGGGAAGAATATTTAGGGAATCTTTTGGCATTAATTCAAATATTTTAGCCTATTCCAGTTAGCAGGACCACTTGCTGTACATACGTGAACTGTTGCTGAATTGTTCGGAACCTTTATTACTACTTTTTGGAATTTGAGATATTGTATTCTGGATATACCTCGGACAGTGAAGTACTTACCAGTACTGGATTATTAAAAATGGACACTTACCTTATTCATGTTGGATTTTACTTGTGAGTGGTAAGCCCGTACAGTTGAATTTACAGACTATATTATCTGAACATCATATTCAACATTAGGTTGACTGATATTCTGCGATTGTTGTTGTGTATGTATTTTAATGACTTAAAAAAGGCCTATTTGAATACAATAGTTTACCTTTCGGTATCACAATTTTCTCCTAGCCATTGGGTTCAGTGATTATATTTTTGTGCAGGGACGCACAAATGCAGGGAGGGGGTAGTGTGACGAAATTTCGATACGTTGACTTTGTCAAATACGTTAGATATGCATGAATTTTGCTCGTATGTAAAGTGTTATGTCCATTTCGGCCGAGTTAACATTAGTGGTGTTATCGCGGTGCCAGTTATCGTTTTGTCTGGTTATGATCGATTACAGCGTCTGTAATAATTTTAGCTCTTAAATGAATATGTACTGTGTAAGCGGAGGTCGCACTTTACCTGGAAATGTCGGTGAGGAAGTGTGGTTTTCCTTTATTTCTTTCGTAGACGTGTAGTTTTGTCACATTGTTTCGTCCACGGAGACTTCGTTGGAACTGGCTCTGTGCGCTCGATTAGTATTTGGGATTCAAATTACGCATTTGTGCGTTCCTATATTTATATCAATAAATGTTGGGGATTATGTAATTTATGTTTCCATAGTAATTATTTTTCTAAAGTCAGAGATTATTCATATTTTGAATTCTGATTGGCTCTGCCAATGAAATCACGGTACGTATGCCATGTGATCTCTACATCATTTGGCGGCCTATATGAAGTTCATGTAAGGTAAGATCTGTGCATTCTGCCCCTTGTTCTTGACGAGGTATGATCAACTTGCCACGGCAAGAGATTATAGACATACAAATATATATATATGTCATCCTACATCCTATAACGAAAATAGCTGACAAGTGGTATCCTTCAGGATGGAGTTTTACTAAAGTGAATATCCTTCATGTTGAGGTATCCTACAGTGGTGAATGGAAGGATACCAAAGATGTCAGGATATATATATCCTTCAGGATACCATAGATGTCAAGTTATATATCCTTAAGGATATCAAAGATGTCGGGTCCAATATCCTTCAGGATACCATAGATGTCAAGTCATATATCCTTCAGGGTACCATAAAAGTCAAGTCATATATCCTTCAGGATATCGAAGATGTCGGCTCCAATATCCTTCAGGATACCATAAAAGTCAAGTCATATATCCTTCAGGATACCATAAAAGTCAAGTCATATATCCTTCAGGATATCATAGATGTCAGGTCATATATCCTTCAGGATACTATAGATGTCAGGCCATATATCCTTCAGGATACTGTAGATGTCAGGATATATATCCTTCAGGATACTATAGATGTCAGGTTATATATCCTTAAGGATTTCAAAGATGTCGGGTCCAATATCCTTCAGGATACTATAGATGTCAGGTCATATATCCTTCAGGATACTATAGATGTCGGGTCATTTATCCTTAAGGATACCAAAGATGTCGGGTCATATATCCTTAAGGATACATATATTCTTAAGGATACCCAAGAAGTCAGGATACCATATATCCTTAAGGATACCAGATACATAGGAATGCCACATATCCTTAAGGATACTTAAGTGGTACTATCCTGCAGGATACTTGTCTATTTCATATAAATCAAATTAGAAGCTGTTATATTGATAAATATCCTTAAGGATACTTCATTTTAACTATTACGAAACCACCAGAATAATAAAATCCGTGTTAGTTTACTTTGGTATAGTTATATTCCAATTTGAATAGTTAATATCCTTTAAAGGATATTCGAACCAGGATATGCCTGTTTCCGGAGATGAAACTGCAGTACAGGTACTTTAAGTACTGCAGGCGGACCAGGTTTTGTCTTGTAAATCTACTATCGATGTTGTGTCATACTGAGAGATGTATCCTACGATTGAGTAGCCCGACCATAGGGAGATGCCAGGATTGCTTAGACGGCACTGCAGGATAGAGTAAGAGTTACCTATCAGGAGCTGCAGGTGGATCGTGGACTAGGTAGTGCTATCCTTAGACGGCGGGAGCGGTTACATGTCTTTAGGGTATCAAAAACCAGTTGTTCAGTACTGCAGGTTGGTCACTTTAGTGATTCAGGAGAACTGGCTTAAGTGACACTGGGAATACCTTTGATATTCTACCTCGATAGAGGAAATCATGGTTCGAGTGTCCTTGAAGGAATGTTAGTATTTCAAAACCTGTAGTTATTCTTTTTCTTTTGGTATAATAATTAATGCAGCCTTTTTGATACAAGTATTGATTTATGATTTATTTAGGAGAGGGCTAAATTCTATCATAGACGAGTTCAGCCACCGTACGAAATATCTACTTTATCGGATGCTCTTGCCCCATATGAAATCGGTTTACGCTTCGGTGAATTGACTCAGTGAATTTGTACAAAGATGACTCTTGTAAAATACATGTATATATAAAAGCATTTTGGAAATAAGAATATAATTACTGTTCTTTGAAACTGAAAATTTGGTGTTGAATCCATCTTTCAGTAGTTGTTTCATTGATCTGCTAAGTGTAACCTTTGAAATTAAGACTCTCTGTAATGCTTTGCTGATGTATCCTCTGGCTGGGTTAAAAGTGAATGACCCACCTTACCAACTCAACTTACCATGAGTATTTGGTGAATAGAGGCGAACCCATGTAACGAGCGCCTTCTACATGAGATAGACGTTACCATGGTGATACTATGAGAGAGAAGAGCCTATGAGACGATCTGTGACCTACAGCATATGGGTGGGCTAGTGATTTCGGTCTATAGGAAGGCTCTTTTCATGACTATGGGATTTCTACGAGGGTCGTGACACCTTACGTCACTGGTGGCAGCAAACTAACTTGATACAAGACACACTCTATCAGTCGACCAATCAGAAAATTCGTTACAATATTATCAAAGTACTAAATGTTCAATATATTTTCTGTTCTCAGACGTCAGCTACATATTTAAGTGCGAATCTATTATAATTAGATAATATTATAAGGATGCTAAATATTGAATATATTCTCCTTTCTCCGACACGGTGTTACAGATATTTTAATGCGAATATCTTCTAATTAGACTAGATAATAAAAGTGCTAAATATTGAATATATTGTATTCTCTCCGAAAAAGCTCTTGTGGATATTCAACTGCGAATGTCTTCTAAATAGTATGGATTATAAAAGTGCTAAATATT
Organism: Hanleya hanleyi; assembly: GCA_036873755.1. Lineage (NCBI taxonomy): Eukaryota > Metazoa > Mollusca > Polyplacophora > Lepidopleurida > Hanleyidae > Hanleya > Hanleya hanleyi. The sequence continues at coordinate 13,615 of JAVTVY010003105.1, read as the reverse complement.
GAATATAATATCTCTTCGCAGACGCCAGCTACATATTTAAGTGCGAATCTTTGTAATTATGATATTATAAAGATGCTAGATATTGAATATATTGTCTTTCTTCAAACCCCAGATAGATATTTAACTGCGAATCTCTTCTAATTAGATGATATAATCAAAGTGCTAAATATTCAATATATTGTCTGTTCTCAAACGTCACCTACATATTTAAATGCGAATATATTCTAATTAGATGATATTATAAAGGTGAATATATTGTCCTTTCTCCGACACGGTGGTACAGATATTTTAATGCGAATCTCTTCCAATTAGAGTAGATTATAAAAGTGCTAAATATTGAATATATTGTCTTTTCTCCGAAAAGGCTCTTGTGGAAATTTAACTGCGAATCTCTTCTATTTAGTATAGATTATAAAAGTGCTAAATATTGAATTTTGTCTTTTCCCGGACGCCAGCTACATATGTAAGTACGAATCTTTTCTAATTAGATGATATTATAAAGGTGTTAAATATTGAATATATTGTCTTTCTCGGACGCCAGCTAGATATTTAACTACGAATCTCTTCTAATTAGATTATATTATCAAAGTGCTAACTATTCAATATATTGTCTGTTCTCAGACGACAGCTACATATTTAAATGCGAATGTATTCTAATTAGATGATATTATAAAGGTAAATATATTGTCCTTTCTCCGACACGGTGTTACAGATATTTTATTGCGAATCTCTTCTAATCAGAGTAGATTATAAAAGTGCTAAATATTGAATATATTGTCTTTTCTCCGAAAAGGCCTTTGTGGAAATTTAACTGCAAATCTCTTCTATTTAGTATAGATTATAAAAGTGCTAAATATTGAATATATTGTCTTTTCCCAGAAGCCAGCTACATTTGTAAGTGCGAATCTTTTCTAATTATGTGATATTATAAAGGCTCTAAATATTGAATATATTGTCCTTCTCGGTTGCCAGCTAGATATTTAACTGCGAATCTCTTCTAATTAGATTACATTATCAAAGTGCTAAATATTTAATATATTGTCTGTTCTCAGACGACAGCTACATATTTATGTGCGAATCTATTCTAATTAGATAATATTATAAAGGTGTTAAATATTGAATATATTGTCCTTTCTCCGACACGGTGTTGCAGATATTTTATTGCGAATATATTCTAATTAGACTAGATTACAAAAGTGTTAAATATTGAATATAGATGCTATTGAAGTAACTCACTTTTCTGCCTACTACGGATTTTAGCAAAACTATCTGCACAATATTGCCAAGTATGCTATTTAGCACCATGTTAAGGCATAGGAAATTTGATAAGTATCTAAAAAAAGCCAATCCTGCACCTAACTCACTCCTCCCTAATATTTAAAAAGCCCATCTAACAGATTCTTGGGGGTCAGAAGTCCGTGAAACTTCGAAAGGGTACATGTGGCTATAGGATCAGAGAAAGTAAGGAGGTAGAGGAGGTACACTAACATGCGCTTATGAAACAATGATATAATGATTTGCTGAATATTCTGTTAAAGAAAACATTTTGAGCTATGTGCATATACTACCAAATGTAGAGTCATGGACGGTTGAACTGGGACTGTTTGACCAGTTCATCTGTGTTCAATCATATAACATTAAATCGGAGACACATGACCAAATTGTCTTTGACAGATGCGACCAAATTCATGGAAGACTGTTACGACCATCATATTTCTTGTATTTAACACAATATACGTACAAGACTAGGAGATAGCAAATGCTCGCTACAGTTTTCTGTGAATTTGACGGCATTTGTCAAAGAAAAATCGGTTAAGTGTACTCGGCCTCATAAGCGTTCATTATACCAGTCATAACCTTGAGTAAATGTTATAATAATTGAGTCATACTGCCAGTAAAACAAGTGAGAAATGACTACATTGTAGTCAAAACCTGCGGCAATGGCAATAATACAGTGAAAGACATATCGGCGGAGGTAGTGGTAATTGTAGAAAAAAAGCGCCATCTGCAAGTGTTTTCATGCCAAGGGAAGTAATTTTCAACTTCTAACCCACAATTGTAGGAATTGACTAATAGGTTTGACACCATATATATATTCGCTTTCCCCGTTCAAAATCCGACGATGTTGACTGGTCCGTGCCGTCTATACTGAATTGACAGACGAAGTCACAATGATCGCTTTGACAATGCCTTGGTACAAGTATCGTGTATTCCAAATTTCAAAACATTCGGTTCAGCCGTTGATTTTTGCTAATCAAAAAGGCTTTCAAATATTTGGAAATCCAAACAAATTTCAAGGATTTAGTCATAGCGCGAACATCTACGCTCTTCAGTCTCCCTTCTCGCTTACTTTGCCGAGCAAAATGGAAAATTTATATTTCCTTCAAAGTTAATTTTCAATGAATTTATTATCAGGTCTATCACTTTGATCTGTGAAACTATGGAATGGGGTTGAAGGCTTTATCGAACTGTTCAAGAGGCATAATGACATTTTTCACGATTCAAATTGAGGCCTGTGACAGTCTTGATATTCGATTAGAATAATAAATTAAGTTTCTGCATTTATGTGCGTTATCATCTGCAAACTAAATACGGTACCTTGACACTCTTTTCCATGCAGCAAGCCAATATCAATACATGGTTTGCTCCTTCTATACAAATGATTACCTATTTCACCCTTAGGAGATATCACCTCATCCGACATGTTTGGTCAAGCCTTTTCGAAGGTTGATAATTTTATTAAGTTTTTTTTTTTAAATCAAATTCTGCAAATAAGAAACATTTCTTGTCAGTATCTATGGATATCTCCCTATAATCAATTCGCGAATATGTTTGTCATTAAGTCATTCGGAAGGCGATTTAAGTGCGAAATTTCAGGGTTAGTTCACTAAACAAGGTCTGTGTGTATAAGAGAATCATGTCGAATTCTCGTTATTATCTTTTGGTACATCAAATTATTGCATTCGCGAAAATGACTTCCAAGTCAATATGAAAGGTATCTAAGTATCAAAATAAATTTTAAAAACTCTCAAGGAAATCTAGGTCCTAGCTTTTGACAACGAGGTCAAATAGATCGCCTTTATGGTCAGTATCTGCTAATATATGACGTAATTTCATTCGTAAAACTGATTGACAAAGTAACGTAAATTGTGAAGTGTAGAACCAGTAAGTTCTAGCAGAAATGGGCTCTGAATTGAGAGAATGATGTCAAATGCAACATGTTTCTGTCCATTGTCTGCTGATACACATAAGTATTGATTTTACGGAAGTGATTAATGCAATTCTAAAGGGATTATGAGTGCGGAAGAGGACGAGAACATCAATACTAGCGAAGCAAGGCCCTGGCTTGCGAGAATGAGGATAGAGGGACTGTGTTCCGAAAGAGGATCATTCGAAATAGCTATGTGCCAAATTTCATGCTTGTAACCGAAAGTACACAATATAACTGCACAACTATGATGTGTTGTACGCGCATAGGGTTGTCTGACTCATTAAATACTACATACATGTAAGTCATTTATGCATTATAAAACCGTTTGCGCATAAAGTCAGTTTTGAGTATTATCAATGAGTCGGTATAGCTAAGACATTAAGTGCAAGTCCAGGGATTGGAGGGTCATTGTTTCGATTCCCACAGAGGGTTAAGTTATTCTTCCTTTCAAAACATATTCCCATATATGCGAATTCCTTGGGGGTAAAGTTAAACATCTTTATTCAGTGAAAGTTGCTGAGTTGTTCCGCTTACTTCTGAAACGTAATTGTTGCGTTTGTTTTCATGATGCATGATCTATAATTTGATACAAAGTATTATTCAATGTTAATCATAATGATAATGTGTTACTTGTTATGCTTCTTCACCAATTTGGGTTTTTATCTAGATTGGGTAGATAAAATGATTACTAGAAGTAGTGAACTTATTTTTCTACTTTCTAAGACAGTCGCCTGTGACTGTATGCAAATTAGCTGAACCACTGACAAGGTTGCGGCTCATCTTCTTTGGTATATAAGAAATACAAGGATCTTAAATTGTATATACATGTGCATACTGTTCAATGAAAATGGTAATATCTGAAGACAGTGACTGATGTGACGACCGACAGCGACTGACGTAAGAGAATTGAAGTCTGAACGGAAATCAACGAAGCAATAATTCATTTCACCGAATATAGTTGCAAATGAATTCAAACTTGCCTGAAGACAGTGTTGTCATGTGAGGTTGAAAAGAAAAGTGTGGCAGAGATCACACTCTCTTAGCGCATGCGTATTTCAAAAAGTCACAAGAACAAGAAGAACAACAACAACAACGCGAGCCTCTCGTAGACCTGCGTGCCGCAGGTAAAAATAATACCCCCCAATGCTGTTGACAAAATTTAAAACTATTGAATTCTTCACCCTCCAAGATCATTACAAACGAGAAAATAATAGATTATCTGCAGCCTTTACAATAGCTGAGTTCTGTTGAATATGAAGATGCACCCCCTAACTATGCTCATTAAATCAGTGTTGATCCTATATACCCTCTTCCTTCCCCGGATGATTGGGACTGGCATCTTGACCTCTCTTAGTCACTAGACACCCTATATATGTATACTGAATTACCATGAAGCATTATTACACATTAGCAATTCAATTAAAATATTTTGCTGCCTATTATTAGATCATATCCACAAAGTGGATGCTCTTATGTATTACCGGGAAACTACGCCGCCGCCGTCCTTATTTCAAACGTCCATATCTCGGAAACCGTTAAAGATTTTTTTAGATAAACTTTGTTCGCTATGTAGAAAAATATGGGAAAGCCTGGTTATCTTGTCATAGGTTTATTTGATCACTAGAGGACGCTGTAGTCGTGAACATTATAAACCTTTCTTACACGATTTTTTTTTTCAACGGCTTGTTCGATGGAATTCAACTTAAACATGTATAAATGTGACATTTCACAGTCAAATAATATTCAGTGGTTGACATGTGATTAAATTGTATAATTCTGTGGTCTTGGTTACATTGTATGTATTAGCTGAACATGGATAAAGTTTATGAATTCGCTAACGAGCTTCACCATCTGAGCTGAGAGGTGACTGTCTTGTGAAGATGACTAACAGCTCCTTTTACATTTACTTGTTTACCTGTGGATCAATGACCAATGTATGCAAATCCTGGCAGTTGTATATCAAATTTTGGTTGTCATACAGTCATATCTGTCCTTCCTTTGATATTTCTGAAAGCATTATTGACACGAGTTAAACCTCTCAAGGATAATAGCTGATACACTCAATTCAGCTGGTAAAGTCAATACAATCACTGGGAATTACCCTCAATCTACAGCTTTAGTATCTTAGTTCTTGGTCCTTCAAAGACTATTCACATTCTATTCATCACAATGTATATGTCACTGACCAGCTTAAACAGTGAAGAGGAGAGTAAGCATATCAGGTCTTTCTACTTGCTTATCACACCTTGGCAGTTTGGTGAAGTACTTCAACTTTGGGATTGGTATTTATGTGAAGTTCGTGTTAATAAGATTCTTGTGTTTAGCAACTTACTTAACTAATTGTCTTGAATAAATTACAATTCTCAAAATTGATTTCAAATGGATATCTGGAACTTTATGAATGTTTATTGAGGATATTCTGGGTGTATTTATTGCTGCTTTTCATGGATATTATGAAAAATAACTGCCATATTTTTTTAAGTTTTGGTGCACTGATCTCAATTTCTCATTTAACATGGCGATTTCCTATCATAGAAAGCCATGGTAGCAAAATGATCTTGCCCGAAATTCACACATCCGCATGGTGGCAACTCTGTTCTCTGAACCCTAGTGTTCTTGTTTAAATTGTTTTTGAACAGGAAAATGATACTAAATTCAATTTACATTTAAGAATAACTGTTCACTGTTTGGTGAAATCTACAGACAAGACAAATATGTCATGTTTGGCTAAATGATCGGAACGAACTTGCTTGTTGACAAAAATCCATTGAAATAAGCATTCGTTGAAATCTTCACACTTGTTCCTACAATTATAATTCATTATTTCTTTGTTATTTCAATGATTTTGGAAAGTGATCAAATTTATTAGAACTTGTCCCCAAAATTGGGTATAATTGTCCCCCGACGCCCGAAGGGCTAAAGGGGGACTATAGTATTGGGTGCCGTCCGTCCGTCCGGACGTGTGACTTTGTTTTCGGACAACAACTTCTGAAAAACTGAACGGATTCTTTCCAAATTTGGTATATGGGTACCTCACCTCAAGATCTGGCCTGGGATTGTTTCCGTGCCAATCCCCCTACAGGTGGCGCCACCTGAGGGCAAAGTTAAAATTTCGATTCCGGACAATAATTTTTGAAAAACTCAACGGATTCTTTTTATATTTGGTATGTGGGTACCTCGCCTTAAAATCTCGCTTGGGATCGTTTTTCGAACCGATCCGCTTATAGGTTGCGCCACTTGGTGGCAAAGTTAAAATTTCGTTTCCGGACAATAAATTTTGAAAAACTGAATGCATTCTTTTCAAATTGGATCTCAAGATCTCGCTTAGGATTGTTTCTCGCGCCGATCAACATACAGGTGGCGCCACCTGGGGGCAAAGTTAAAATTTCGTTTCCGGACAATGGCTTCTGATTCTTTCCAATTTGGTATGTGGGTACCTTGCCTCAAGATCTCGCTTTGGATTGTTTTTCATGCCGATTCATCTACAGGTGACGCCACCTGTGAGCCAACTTTGTTTCCGGACAATAACTTCTGAAAATCTTACCAGATTAGGACAAATTCGGTAACTGTGGGTACTTTGCCACTGGATGTCCCACACGAGGACTGTGCAGTTGGAGGTTGAGCACACCGACTTGGGTTTTGAGCAATGCCCTGGTCTGACAGCGTAGTGGACATTGCTATAGCCCAATTGAAGCCGCAGTCTGAGAGCCCCAAGGAGGAGAGGAACTAATGATATTCATATGATACATATGGTAGTATGATACAGTTGATGCCTGCTGGGTATTGTAAAGTTCGATAATAATAATAGACTAGAATAATAATCAATGCCAGACTTTGGTACCAAACCGCTACAGATATATACATTGTATGAGGTGGGCTCAGCTGGGAGGAGATGTAACAATTATACATGCATGGCAATGTGTTAGATGTTATATATATACAGAGAACAACCAACTGGCGGATAAAACTGTGAAGTTCAACTCTTTTTTTTTTTTTTTCTTCTTTTTTTTTTAATACAATTGTCAGTCTAATAAAGTTTGTTCATGTAGTACAAGGAGCTCCACAAATCTAAAACGCAGGTAACTTCGCATATCTCCCGATGGCCCAATATATGGGTCAGTGAGAGAACACATAATAGCACAGAATGATGATGCTTGGAATTACTGATTGTACATACTCCAATAAATGAATCTGCTCTTCATCACACAACACTTCACAAGATGGAGAACAGCACGCTTTTGATCCTTGGAATAATCGCGCACACAGCCCGAGTAATCTACTCCAGGCACAAGGAATTTACTCCATCTCATTATATACACATAAAACACAATTGAAGAGCCGAAGAACACATGATCGAACAATCACTTCGCACAATGATAGAGGATAAGATCACTGCTGATGAGAGAATCAGATTTCGGACATGGCACTTTGCGCCTGTTGAAGAGTAGACCTTGACGTATGAATATACCGACAGTATGCATCAGAGGACCAATGCCCCAATACTTTGATAAGGTGGTCTGGAATATGTGCGATCGATGCCGAGCTCGCTGCGCCAATACGGAAACTGTGTCCAGAGTAATGAGTTTCGTTGAGATGGAGGTTGGAGAGAATTTTGCGGAGTTTAGAGATAAAATATTCCCTAGCCATAAAGATAGGGCCCCTGCCACCAATTTCTGAGGTCACGCTAACATATTTTGCTGCCCATTGTTACTCTAAACTAAATTTACAGTATTCCACTATCAAAGTTTATCTCTGTGCTGTAAGGCATTTTTACATCCTTACTGACCAAGCCCATCCATGGATTATCCCCAACAACTCGCAACTGCCTCGTCTATTTGCAGTCATGCGAGCCATAAAAAGAATTCAAGGTTCTCACAGCAAACCTCGTCTCCCTATCACCAAAACCATTCTAGCTAATTGTTGCATCGCTTTACAGGCAGGTCTTTTCTCTCCATACATAGAGAGAGAACTTATGAAATGACATCCAGCTGATTGAGACTCTGACTTCAAACTGAACTCAGTACAGAGAAACAAGATAAACTCTGTTTGCCCAGAGGTCAACTAATCTATTAACCAAAACAAAGATACAGGATGTGGGTGTGAATTACATACACATGGTCACAACAACCTCAGTGACCTGGCTGTGAAGGAAACACACATGTCAGCTGCAGGTCAAGTGTCTGTCAATGAGTACTGGTCAAGGAGTTCAGATAAACAGCTGTTATTTGTAAACAAAGCTCAATGAATTTAAGCTACTATTAATGACTGTAATAAAACCAGTAAACATCGCTCTATTCATTCAGTGCATGGAGCAGTGCATTCATCGAACCTGTCACTCCATTTTACACTTACCTAGATGACTGTTTGTTCCAGTGATGGATGGTAAAAAGGGAATTTCAATCCGAGAAGCTCCTTAGTATATTTATATGATAAAATAGAACCTGTTATTCTAAAAATATCCAGTTCATTAAAAGATTTTCATTACTACTTGATAGAGATGCCCATTTCTGGGTAAACGTTTTCACTGAGAAACAGAAAAATGGACACTGACTGCCGGGCACTATAGCAGGCATATGTTTGTTATCCAGCAAAGAGCTTTTTGACAATTTCAGTTGCCAGTATTGACATCTAGCGCACCAAAAATTGACAAGTTGACAAACATTATTTGCTCCTGGTGTATCAGATTATGGTCTACACACGAGTTTTCATCTTTTACCTATATCTAAAAATCTATAATATCAAGTTATCTTCCCTAGAAATATATGTATCTCAAAGCCAATAGGCTCTAGTTATTATTTTTATCTCATACACATGTATGATGAGATATACAATATGTATGATAATCGAAATAGGTATTTCGATTATTGACGTGGAAATTCATTTACGGATGACTGCTGAATATTGAATGTCGGATCTGACGCTTGCTCTTCATCCCGGAAGCATTCATTTCCCCCAAGTTTTCCCGCACTACACTGTGCATCACAAAATTGATTCAACCTTTGATCTGTAAGCCATTCTCATTTCCGGCATAAAGAGGTAGCGGATGTCAGGACCTGGCTCGCCTGAACAACGTCCACTAGGAGCCCAGAACTGAATAAAATCTCAGGTTGATTATAAACTAATAAGCAAATTCTAGTTATTTTATAATAACAATAATAATATAGACATATTTCTAAATATGACTGAAACTAGACAAAAGATATGAAAACCACATGATTGCCCCGAATGGACCCCTCAGCCTAAATATAATGCCAATACTTCCCAAAAAGACATTAAACTAATAAACCATGAATTGAATCAGCTCAACTTGGACATGTGCCCATGAAAGGTCTTGAATAACACAAAAGATATGGAAATGCGCAAGTTTCAGATGTTCTCATATGGCCGCCATTTGACTTAAACTGTTATGCTTTACACTCAAGATTAGGTGACTAACAATCGTCTGGTCCGTCATTCATAAATCAGCCGTCGTCCACTAAAGAATATCCGCGTCCGTAATCCAAAGTCCTTTTCCATATTCCATATAACAGTACACCGTGACCAAATTCAAAAAGGCAATCATAGTAAACATAGGCTAATTTCCTGCAAGAGAGAAGCCGTCAACAGTTTTCAATGATGGCGGCCAGACATCATGATGTTCCAAAAATATCAAATCCGTATCGCCGATCAGTATTCTTAATCCATATGATATTCGTTGTAAAGTCAACTACAGAATGATGTATCTTAGTCACGCTTTGATTGTGACTGTTCATATGAACACCATAAGGATCTTGAAGTACATGGGTTCATACGGCACCTAGCCCCGGGTGGAATTATACACAAGTTACGAAACGTAACGCCATAGATCGTGCACGCTACGCTCGTATTTTGCTATCAGCATGCGATATGTATCGCCAGATTTGAGAAACATTGAGTGAAGGCGCTTGATGGTATAGCTCCGTTTTAAAAGTTTCTGCAATAGTGTTTTGTGACGTTGATTAAAATGGTCACATTTAACACAGGAATGCTCATAGGCGAGATATGTATACCAGTACGCCATATGCAGATCACACTGGAATATTACTGTCCAGAAAGGGTTAGTTTACGATGTCGAAATTGTAATCATCTCTTTTGTAATCATCTCTTATGATGTTGAGTAGTTAGATTCAAAGTAATATATTGGGAGTAATATAACACCGTGTATTTGACAGAAAACACAGATGGTCAGGTGTTCTAATATAACCATGATACTCTGTGCTCTGGACAACGCCGGTCACCTCAAAGATGCTTCCAAATATGTTAAAACGTAACGTGAAAGAGCTAGATTTGTCAAATGCGAAGAAAGAAGTAATACTTAATAATCCCAAAAAAAAACAAGTATTCACATTGGGCTTCATGAACATGAGTCATTGTACTCACATCAACGGAGTGATTGGTCTCACCGGAAAATAATTGACCAATGTTATATTTCTCGTGTATTATGTGTGTCCAACAACACAACAAAACAGTGATGATTAATAGTGAAATAAGGACCCCCTAGCGTGGCGCGCTTGTAGCGCGCATTGCTGGTACTCACGTTCCGCTTTATATAAAATCGCACCCCCCCCCCCCACTAGAAATCCTGCGTACGGGCCTGTATTAGAAACGTCAGCAAAGTCAGTCCCCACATGTACGTATGTGCACGCTGTCAATGATCCCAAGAAAGTTGGGATCACAGTCCTCCCAGAGGCAGCAAACGGAACTATGGGATATAACTCCGGGTGCTGCAAAAAAATAATCCAACATTTGCCCTTGCTTTCTCTTCGCATTGATCCCCGGTAATGCCCGGTAAGTTTGTGACTTCACTTCTGGTCAGTCCTACCTCCAATACTCCTCAGTCTCTTCAATGTTAATTGACACATGCATATCAATACACGTCAGGACACGGCGCTTGTCTGTGGATTTCCGTGACGTCATCGATTCGGGGGCAGACAAGTCTCACCATATTTTGGTGACGGGCGATACGTCATTGAAGTGTGTGTGGGGTCCCCGACACTATCTCCAGCACTATGTCCAGCACAATGACAAGTGGGGAACGCCCAGTACGTCAGTATGACGTCGCAGGTGAATTTTGGGATCTCAGGTCCATGTATGGGTGCAGTCCACACTTACCACTGCTTCGCACAAAGTGGCTAATTTCATAATAAGGAAGGTCGCCCGTTTTTGACAGCATGGTAATTCTTCTCTCCTTTCTACTAACTGATATCTATAGTATCACCCTGTTGGACGTATTTCTGCAAACGAGGATATAACAATTGCTTGTTGATCACATCTACGCGCCGTTGAACGGAAAACAATTTAACATGCATAAAAAAGAAACTCGTTTCATACGTTTTCTCTGGGTTGTGGGTCGAATTTGACTTTTTTATACATTTTATGGAGATTTTTTAAGGAGGATTGCACGTCTTTCCTTTTCAGTTTCAATAGCTCAATTGTCTCCTGAAATAATGGCACTTTTACAGGGGTTTTTTTGTTAAAGATTTTGCATCTATTTATGACCGAAGACCCAAACCCATGAAACTTTTTAGCCGTACATCATTCAGGTGTGGAATGCACCCTAAACATCGAACTAATCTGGATATGTCGTTAAAAATCCGGAAAACGAACTTTACAGGAATGTCGCAAAAAAAACCCAAATCGGTAAGACCGATGGCGGTACAGGTCAAGAGGAATTCCACGTGAAAGCCCGATACTTCAGCATGCCGTCTACGGAAATAGGCCCAGCTTTATTTATATCCAAGGAGTGTTTTGTTCAATGAGAAAAATGCAAGGACCCAGTTTTATACCACTGGAATATGTCTTTTGTTGAATAAATATAAATATTGCAAGGACCACAGCTTTAGTTGTACCCTGTCTCTTTTGTTAATAAAAACAATTGTCAAGGGTTTATGGAGAGGACCCTGGGTTGTATGCCCGGGAATGATAGTCCCCCTTAGACATGATTGTTCGTCATAAAGGAATGATGGTTCGACCACCCAAAATGATAGTCCCTTAGACATTGTCCGGTTTCTAGGAATGATGGTCCGACCTTCAGGGATGATCGTACCCTCCCCAGGCACGATTGTCCGGCATATAGGCCTCGAAATGATGGCCCGACCCCTAGAAATAATAGTAGGTTCTCCGCAAATAAAGATTATCGTGTTTGTTGGCTTATCCACCGCAACAAGAAAAAACCCCGGTAAATTCTCATTTGATAGTCTCGTTTCGCATGTTACAAATTACCTTCTCTTGATTTGCAAAAAGACTATAAGGGTTACGAGAGCACAAACATTTGCTTGCCTTTCTCTTTGTTACTGAGAAAAGGCCGGATGGTCTTTGTCCAGTCAGTGAATATCTCGTTTCATTTCCATTTTAAGTGAAAAACATTTTCCATTTTCTCGCTTGGCACGGTGATAGGACCACCATTCCTGTATACCGGACAATTGTTCTTATATGGGCGTACTATCATTCCTGGGAGTCGGACCATCAATTTAATATGCTGGATAAACATTTCAGAAGGGGAGGGGAGCTAGCATTCCTGGAGTAGGATCGTCATTCCTAAATGTCGAACAAATTGTTCGTTGTGGTGGACAATCATCAATTCATGGAGCAGAGCCATCGTTTCTCTATGCCGGATAACTATTCATTACGGACTATCATTTCTATGAGTCGGGCCATCATTCGAAAATGACAGACAATTATATTAAACTAGAGACTACCTTTTTTATGTAATCTTTATTTTGGAATCTTTGGGATTGACATTAATATTGTGTCAATGTGTGTCTTCCATTCGTTAGATAAAACATGAAAAGAAATGAAATTACATAATGAAGATTTACAGCAAAGTGCGGGTGACATTACAAAAATGGTGAGCAATTTGAATGTGCGAAATGTACATGGGTAGCGGACGTAGGTGGTATACAGTCGTTCTAGGGAATGGTCTGGGAAAACATTTCTGGGAGTGAATTGTGAAAGTAACATATATAACGTAGGTGGGAACTATGTAGTGGAAATCAGGTCTTTGTAAATCTTTTACTTTCCAGAACATAAGTACAAACTATTCATAATATGTAAATTTACTTCAATGGGGGCATTATTTGTCCCATATCACTGATGCCGTTAGATCACTGTTGAATCCAGCCGCCCTGATTTCGTTTGTCCTTCTTTGTCTACACGCTAAGATAACGGACAATATAATAGATAATGTTCAGCGCTTTTGTTGTAATAACCACACAAACATGATGGAGAATCTGATATAAAATTATTAAATAAATCGCCGTTCAATGAACTACAGCCATTACGTAGACGACACAATATAACATCCATGGGTCTATTACCAACATAATACCAAACTGGTGGAATATTTAGTTTGTAAAGGGTGTGCAGTTTCAATTTAAATTTAGCTGT